>JALBYF010000036.1:0-189844 GCA_023212725.1 Tranzscheliella williamsii
CACATTCCACATTCGCATCGCGCATCGGGCAAAAGAGGTATACCTAGGGAAAACGGGGGTATATATATCACCGCCCTTTCCTTTTTGGTCTTTCATTCATTTTTGCATCTTTTTTTCCCCATTTTCCCGGGTCACCTGTACTAGGGGTTTTTTTTCTCTTCGACCGGCTAACCTACCGCCCCGCTTTGACTCGCGCCAACACTCTCCCAGCAGCTTAACTGCAATAGTCACAATGTATAAAGTACGCAACGCTCTGTAAGGTCAAAGCCATGTTTGCTCAATGAACCTCCTTACGCCTATCGCAGAACTGGGTCGCGCTAGTAGGTTTGCGGGTCAATGAATCATTTCCCGATTCATCACAAATGCTGCCCTTCGGATTGGCCAAACCTATCGATCTAACAGTATGCATTCTTGTTTCTGTCGGGAAAAACCCGGGCGAGTCATGCGCCTTGTGGTCGGAAGATGCTGGCAAGTGGGGTGAGCTGGGGATGAAGGTGGCGAGGGACGAGATTTTAGTTCCACCGTACCTCTCTGCTCCATCGTCTGCCCATCGCCGTTTGCAAACATGAGGGCATCGAACATTTTCCGGCTAGGAAGCGCTCGAGTTTCCGGTGGTAGTAGTGGTGCTGGGGCTTGGTGTCTGCGGCGCGGACTGGCGACTCACGCCGCTCAGACTCCCTCTGGCACTTACAACCTGGTGGAGAAGATCGTACAGAAGTATGCGGTGGACGGGACGCCCGGCTCGCATGTCAAGTCCGGCGACTACGTCTCCATACGGCCCGGTACGGTCATGACGCACGACAATACCGGCCCCGTGATCTCCAAGTTCGGCTCGATCGGCGCCACGTCGATCTACAACCCGGACCAGGTCGTCTTCGCCCTGGATCACGATGTCCAGAACAAGTCGTCTAAGAACCTCGAAAAGTACAGCAAGATCGAGAGCTTCGCACGCAAGCATGGCATAGACTTCTACCCTGCAGGCCGTGGTATTGGCCACCAGGTGCTCGTCGAAGAGGGGTACGCCTTCCCGCAGACCTTGGCCGTCGCCAGCGACAGCCACTCCAACATGTATGGTGGCGTCGGCTGTCTCGGCACCCCCATCGTCCGCACCGATGCTGCTGCCATTTGGGCGACCGGGCAGACTTGGTGGCAGATCCCTGAGGTGGTCAAGGTTGAGCTTAAAGGCGAGCTGCCACCCGGCGTGACCGGTAAGGACGTGATCGTCGCCCTGTGCGGCTACTTTAACAAGGACCAGGTCCTGAACGCCGCCATCGAGTTCCATGGATCTGGCCTCAGATCACTTTCTGTTGAGGAAAGGCTCGCTATTGCCAACATGACTACCGAGTGGGGTGCGCTTGCCGGCCTCTTCCCCACCGACGACGTCACGCTGGCCTGGTACGAGAAGCAGATCCGCAAGCGCGACAAGCTCGAGTTCCAGATCGGCTCTTCGCCTTCTCCATCGCACTCGCATCCGAGACTGAACATGCAGCGTCTCGACGAGCTCTCGCGGGCGCTCCTGCTGCCGGACTCGGGTGCGTTCTACTCGAAGCATCTCACACTCGACCTGGCCACGCTGGTCCCGCACGTCAGCGGGCCGAACTCGGTTAAGGTCTCGACGCCGCTTGACAAGCTAGCGGCGCAGAACATCGGCATCCACAAGGCGTATTTGGTCTCCTGCGTCAACTCGCGCGCGTCGGATCTGCGCGCGGCCGCCGATGTGATCCGCGGCAAAAAGGTGGCCGAAGGGGTCGAGTTCTACGTCGCTGCCGCCAGCAGCGTTGTGCAGCGCGAAGCGGAGGAGTCGGGAGATTGGGCTGCGCTCATCGCGGCGGGCGCTAAGCCGCTCCCTGCCGGCTGTGGGCCCTGCATCGGCCTCGGTGTGGGGCTGCTAGAGGACGGCGAGGTGGGCATCTCGGCCACCAACCGGAACTACAAGGGCCGGATGGGTTCGCCGAATGCCGAGGCATATCTGGCGAGCCCTGCCGTGGTGGCTGCCTCGGCGATCGAGGGCCGGATCTGCGGGCCGGCCGATTTGGATCCCAGCCTCCTGCCGCCGAGCGATGGGTTGCAGTACTCGATCACTAGCGCTGCCGGCGCCAGCACCGCTGCACCGGCCGCGACAGAGGGGAGTGGCGTCGAGATCTTGCCGTCGTTCCCGACGCAGTTCGCAGGCCCGCTGATCTTTGCACCGCAGGACAACTTGAACACGGACGGGATCTACCCGGGCAAGTACACATACCAGGACGACATTACACCGACGCGGCAGGCGGAGGTGGTCATGGAGAACTACGATGCGGAATTCGCCGGGCTCGTCGCAAAGCTGCGCGCAGGGTTGGGCGACAGCACCGACGGGGTGTTGCGCGGACCGATCCTGATCGGCGGGTACAACTTCGGCACCGGCTCGAGCCGGGAGCAGGCAGCAACGGCGCTCAAGTACGCCGGTATCCCGCTCGTCCTCGCCGGCAGCTTCGGCGACATCTTCAAGCGCAACGCGATCAACAACGGCCTGATCTGCCTCGAGTGCCCCGCGCTCGTCCAACAGCTCACCGCCCGCCACCTCGGCCCCGCCGCCCCCCGCAACGCCAAGTCCATCCTGCTCGACAACTCCACCGCCACCATCGACGCCAGCACCGGCTCCCTCCACCTCTCCTACTCCCACAACGGCTCCCCCATCACCGCCACCTACACCACAAAACCCGCCGGCATCGGCAAATCCGTCCAGGAAATCTACACCGCCGGCGGTCTCGAACGCTGGGTCAAGCTGCGTATCTAGCCTCCCTACCCAGATAGAACCTACGCATTTCGCTCTTCATCGCGCTCTCTAATCACGATTTGGAGTCGATTATTCAGATGCCTAAACCCAAGCCTGCGCGTATGCGTGGCCGCCGCGATAGCGAACACAGAGCGTCCTATTACATGCAGCCAAATAGGATCCAGTATATACAGGGGAAACAAGGCCATCGAGCGGTTGAAGGACGTAAGGAGGCGCTACTAACCGCTGATGAAAGTGTGTTCCTCGAAAAGAGAGCCGGTGACCTCGGCGGAACCTTGGCCAGCAGCGCCATCGTAACCGGCCGGGAGGGTGATTTTGAGAACGGCAGGGTTGAGCGTCTGGTAAATGTAGGGCTTGGTGCCGGCAACGTAGTTGACCAGCTTGCGCACCATGTAGGGGATCTCGGCCAGGACGTCAACCTTGTCCACCAGGCCCTTGGTCTCGGAAGAGGGGTAGGGCTTGCCGAGCTCGACGTGGAGGTGCGCCTCCACCTTTTGATCTACAGCACCCTTGCCGGTCGTGCCATCGAGGAGAGGACCCTGCCAGTTGTATTCGATTGCTTGCGGTGCTTGATATCCCGTATCCTGGTCCAACATGGGTTGGAGATGCTTGACGCCGGATGCACTGTGCTTGCTCGGCTCGGCCTCGGTAGCTTTGGCAGCCTTAGTGGAGGCAGTGACGGAAATCAGCTTGCCATCGACGACAATGGAGCCAATGTTGACGGTCAACGGCTGTAGGCCCGACGAAGAAGCGGTCGAGGAGTCAGCAGCTCCGGCGACGGTTCCGTAGTCAGGAGTGGTGGTGAACTCCATCATGACGCCGCTGGCCCGACCCAGCTTGTCGTCCTGGCCCTGGAAATTGGCAAAGTTCCAGGTGGCAGCCACGAGATTAGGACGCATTCCCTGGATAGCGTGCACGAACATGCCTTTGCCCTGAGCGTCGATGGCCTTACCATGCGAGATGATGTGGCCTTCCGACTCAGCAACGGGCCAGAAACGATGCACGACGTAGCCGTCCGGATTGCCGAGATTGGTGCCAAAGTAGCTAAAGCCGCCCTTGGGCCCGGTGCCGAGCTTCCACCCTTCGACAGCGCTAGGTCGAACAAAGGAGTAGGAGAGTTGGAGATCGGGACTGAGGTTGGCAGTGATGGAGTATTTATCTTCTCCCTTGCTGGTTGTAGTGAAGAGGACGGTGAATTCGGCGGCCTTGCTCGATCTCTTGTCTCCCTGTGGCCCATCGGTTCCGGCGACCGGAGGCGTGGTAAACTTGGTGACGTTGACGGACTTCCAGATCTTCTCGCCGGTAGCCGGGTTGAAGTACTTGAAGGTCATCTGCACCTGGGGGTACCACAGACCAACAGAAGAGTGGATGATTTGCGAGGTGGCAAAACTGCCGTCATCGAGAACGGTATACCAGGTCTGAGTCTCTGTGGTAAAACCACCGGCACAAGTCCACTCGAGATCGGAGCTCTCCAGAGGGCCAAAAAGCGAGTCCTGAGGGACGGTGTCCGTGACAGCATGAAAGTTAGCGGTGGAAGGCGCAGCGTTGGCCCGGGCGGCTGCATCAGCGGCATCGCCCTTGCTGTATGTTTAGCGAAATGGGATCAAGGAAGGAGGATCAGACCTAATTTCGACAATCGGCTCATTGCCAAGAAGGCTACGGAACGAGTGACGGACCGCATATGCAACTTACAGCCATGAACCCCAGCCGGACATGATGTGCGGCCCTCGAAATTTGTTGCGGTGAGCGAGAGAATGCAAGTAGAAGGCGGCAGGAGCACGGATATGGTGAGGGGGAAGGGAAATGCTGTGACAGCCTCGGGCAAGAGACGACAAGCTGCTGACGATGTTCAACACTAGTGTGACTTTTTTGTGACCGAATCAGGATGAAGTTGGGCATGTGCACCCCTCTCTTCCATTCCCAAGCACCGCACGAGCACGCGCCACCCTGCGACTGAGCCACTGCTAACAGTACCTACTTACGCACAAGATACACTAACCCTAGTAGGGGCGCCTGCCGTCCAAATCCACAAATGCACATCGAAAATGTGAATTACACACCCAGCACGCTTGCCATTTGCGCTCGAAACAAATTGATGGGAAAAAGGACCGTGCTTGCGTGTGTCTGTCTGTGTCTTTTGCAAGTGTCGGTGGGCTAAGGCCGGTCCATATCACCCTAACACGCATGCAACACGCATGCAACACGCATCCAACATGACGACGCGTCTAAGGCTGACTCTTCAAAGCGCACGCATCACAGCTACAGTAATCGCCGTGAATTGCACTGGATCGTAGATCGGATCGAAAGAAGCGATCGGCCCTTGGTGTGCTTCTGTTAAGCCCGCTTGGTTTCGGCGCTTGGACGGTGGCGTGGTGGCGACGCCAATGTAGATAGTACGATAGCGGCTACATCGCTGCAATCTTGCATAGACCATGCACTATCCGGCCGTGACAGGCTGCACGCCCAGACAGGCGACACACAGGCGGATTGCATATGTATCTGCCGGACGCACAGCTTAGTTCCTCCTCCGACCCACCTAGCGCCGCTTTCGACCTGATTTATGTCATACTCGTGACGTGTCGCTGCACGGACTGGGAGTGGACAACAAGGGGTCTCTGATTGCTGTGTGCGACGCGAGCTAGCGAGCAGCGGGAGTCGAGATGCATGATGAGATCTGCGGTGGCCTGCAGCGCAGATCGAGACAGGTCGGCGCCCTACGCGGACGACGCGTGCAGGCAGCGGCCACGCTTCAGAGTAAAGGCCAGTCGTCTCCAGGGCAGACGGGTTTGTGCTCGTGATGATCTTTTCCGTCGCCCACATAAAAAGCGCAGCATTGCCTACCGTCCTTCTCGACGACCGACAGTTCTTGGATAATCATAAAGCCACCATTATCGGCAGGCCGTCTCAGACTGACATCCGGCCCGCACGTCATAACGTAAACTGCGCGTGCGATCAAGGCAGACAGGGACAGTCAGCCTTCGCGCCAGGCGACAAGGGAGCGGCGTAACAAAAGCTTACAATGGTGCTGCCCGGACCACACCGTATCCTTAGGGGGATCCGAAACGTAGTCGGTCGCCCTGCCGTACGTCCGAGCACACAAAAAGCCCGGCTGCGCGGCTGGCTTGCAGCGGCTTTGCCATAGCTTGTCATCCGTGATGATTGGTGTCAGTCTAACTGAAAAATCATCACGATCGTCTTCGATGACGCCGTCCCCATTCGACCCGCAAACCAACAAAGCGATGAAGATGGCTGTCTTGAACGGAAACATAGTTAAAAGGAGCTAGCCTTGTTCGGGAAAGCGGTGGTGGGTATTGATCGAGGAGCCTGGCGGACCCTGCATCTTCGTCTGGCTTTTAACTCTTTTTCCACATGGAGCCCGCGCAGGTAGGAACCTTGCGAAGCAAAGACAGCGACTCTTGCCCTGCTGTGGAGACGTCGACAGGCGGAGAACAGGTGCAGTGCAGTGCAACTTCTCGCTGCGCGGTTATATGTGGCTTGGTGGGGTCTTGTTGCGCAGCAAGGCGAATTGAGGGGGTGGGAGCATAGGCGTGAGCTAAGTGCAGGTTGCTGTTGTACGCGTTCGGCAGTGCCACCTCATCTGGCTCGTATGTGGGCCTGGTGCAGCGCCACCCAATACCACCGTGGGCGATTGCTGAGGCTCAAACGCTTCGCGCGAGCGGTGCGGCGCCCACGGACAGCCTTTTCTCGCAGCCCGCCTAGACCAGATCGGTAACCAACCGTACTTCAATGCTCATGGGAAAAGCCGCGGATAACCATAATGGCGCGCGGGTTGCTAATTTCGCTTTTCCTTCTCTCCTTTCTGCATACTAGCCGCACCCTGACAGGCCGTGAACCCTGCCAGTAGAAAGACATACCCTGTCTGCCTATTTAGATGGCCGCTGACATGTGCTCGTACCTTGCTGCCTTGCTGCCATGCTTGCTTGTCACTGAGCCCCATCTCGCTAGGGCATGCGTTTGGAAAACAACATCGGCATAGCATAACGGCAATCCAATATGGACTATGCCTCTCTACGTAGCTGTCTCGTCAGAGGTCGAGGGCTTGTCATTTGCTGCGTCTCACCTTCGACCTCAAACAAGACGGCCGCTCGCCATGATCGAGCCCGTCTATGCCCATGTGAATTTGCCCCTACTTCAGCACACAGACGGTAATAGTGCGGATGCCCGGAGGATTGGGATTTTTTGCTTTTGATTTTACTGCCTGGATCAGGAACAAGACGATATCGACAAGGGTGCGTATTATATGTCTTTTTAGCTTGGGTTCGGGCGATTTACATAGCGAGTCGATCTTCTAGGGTGAAGACACATGGCCTCTGACTAGGCGCAGCACTGACCGTGCCTATTTTTTGTTTCTATGCTCGACCTCGAAGACTAAACATCGAGTCGGGAAATGTCCATCTGCGGGCTCTTCGCCAGGATGTCGGGTGTAGCAATCTTGTCTTTGTGCTTGAGCAGTTCCTTGAACGAGTTTTTGATTGTGACGTCGCTGACACCAGCAGCTTGACTGATCCTTTTGGCGCCCTTGTCCACGCCCCACAGCAAAGTGGAAAAGTAGATGCAGGCAGCAGCGATCGTAATCGGGCTTCTTCCAGCCAGGATGCCCAATTCCCTCACTCGCGCTGTGATGTCCTCGGTCGATCGTGTAACGCGCATTTCCAGCCCCAGATGGTTACAATATCGACCCACCAAGTCAGCAGCACCAGTCGGTCCGATACCGATCGGTGTAGACGTCCCGCTATTGGTGCCGCTTGTCCGTGAGCCATCCACCGAGCCGGTACCCGTCGCGTTCAATCCGAAGGCCTGTTGCATCTCCTTGAAACACTGGCCAATGTGCTTCTTGCTGACGCTGGTTAGTGAACAAATCTCGGGGAATGTGCGCGGGACATGATTCATTTTGCAAGCCACGTAAATGGCGGCTGCAATAATGGCATCGGGCTTTTTACCACGAAGGATCTTCTCCTCTTCAACCCGTCTGTACGCCTGCTTTGCGACGTCAGACACAGTTCGTGGCAGATGAATCGAGTCGCACTTCCGCTGAATATCCTCAAATGCGTCTAGCATATTTCGATCCCGCGTGCCGGTCGCCCTGTTCATGGTCCTCTGCAAATCTCTTGAGGCGCCCGTGCCACCATCCCTAAAGCCAATTCGCGATTCTAGCTGCTCATTGATACCGTCCAGCAGAGGATTGCTGGCAGCACCGACACGGGACGGATCATCTCCATCTTCGTTGGCAAACGTTCGCCATTCGGACCGCGTATCGATGATGTTCTCTCCAACCACCAGACCGCAGTCTGCGCAGACCAGATCGCCAGAGTCGAATTCCTCTGCCAAATTCGGCGGATCCAGCTTGCAGTCCCGGCAAATCAGGCGGACGTTCAGATCAGGAACAAAGTCGTCTTCGCCCTTGGGTGCATCGCCCCGATCAGCAGCATACCGTGCAGTCAGCGCGAAAGGCTTTGCAAAAGCATTCTGAAGATGCGGCAAAGAATCCAAGAAAACGAAAGGAGAACAGTGTCAGTACTGCTGACAAAATCAAGAGATTGTTGGCACTAGAGCGCCACATATGACTATCATCACACTCAGAGAGCACAACGCGGGCAGACAGTCTCAGGCAGAAAGAGGAAAGGGGTGTGGCAAATCATCAGGAGATAAGATGCTAACCTGTGACGGTCTTGCGATATCAGCTGTCATGCTTGTCGACTGAAGTTTTGCTGTAACTGAAACTTGCCCCGCTCTGCGCTCGATGCTCTTCGCCTGGGAGAGTCAGGCTAAAGCAAATTAAGCGGATGGAACAGCCAACAGACAGATCAAGTATCTAGCTGGCGGATATAGAGGAGCAAGCGAAGGCGGCGTGATGACAGCAATCGACGGCTTGCCTCTATATAGTTTCGGAGCAATAGCTTCCTGTACGAGCGTATACGACAGAGCAAGATCGTCTTCTGCTGCTGGTGGGTCAGACAGATGATGGTGGCGAGAGCGAGAGATCCGCAGCAATCCACTCTCGGCGCGGGTAGAATCTAATAGTTGAGCCACTTCACTCAATACGGCCTAAACTCAGCTTTGCAAATTGGAGGGCAGTCTTCTCGTACGAGACTGGGCAGAAGAAGGGCGGAAGATGAGACTTCCCACCTTCCCTAGATCCCCGTCCCTGTCGTTGATCGTGTTTCATCTACATTGGCTACCTCTATTACATCTTTCGTGGCTTTCTACATCATTGCTTATCATCGGAACCAGCGGTCATGGCGGTGAAGGTGCAGAGCAGCTGGCAAGCGGCTGCTCCCGGCCCGTCCGCTGCCGAGACACCACGCCAAGCTGGCGGCAGTGCTCAAGAAGGCGAATCCAGCTTCACGGCATTTGCACGTGTTCTCCAAATCTGCAAGGATCTCGAGCCCGCCAGCAGACTCGACCCAGACCGTGGTACTGCACTGCTTTTCGCCAATATATGCTCTCGACTTGGCGAAGACGCTCTGGACGATGTCGGGCTCAGCAACGGCCGTGGTACCTCTGGGGACACGATTTTCGAAGACGACGATCGATCAGCTTGGGTGTTGGAGCAAAACACTTGGACGTTGATACATATGCTCACCGCCGAGCGTATCCTTCGCGCTCAGAAGCGCGCAGGTGGCGAGCTGGCCGACGAAATCACAGGCGAACAAGCCGCTCTTTCGAATCCGTATGAGACGCCGTTGGCAGCCATTCAGAACATCTTTGAGCAGGATGACCATCTCAACGAATTAAGGCTCATCCGGGAATGGCTTCAAGAAACACTACCTCCAAAGCATATTGTTGAAGTACGGAAGGGCTATCTCACCTTCACCAAGAACCGGATCAGAGCGCAAAAAAGAAGCAGTATAGGCGGCACCAGCGGTGATACTAGCAACAGCAGCGCCAGAAGGCTCACCTTTGGGTCCACCGCTGGATCCGGTTTTGGCTCCAAGAATCGCGGAAAAGCAGTCAAGAACCTCGACCCAGATGCTGTCTCGAGAGGCGAAGGCGGATGGGAGCTCGAAGATGCTACATACGAAAAGGCGCTGCTGAGAACCTTGTTCGAATACACGAGAGCCGGGAGGCTCGATGCCGCCTTCGACCTCTGCCATCAGACGGACCAAAGCTGGCGCGCAGCTACTCTCAGAGGAGCCATGCTCTACCATGACCCAGCCGTTTCGGCCGGACTGGATGAGGTCGACCGTCCGATCGGGAACCGTAATCGCTCGCTCTGGAAATCAGTCTGCAAAAAGCTGGCGTTGAATGCTGGCTTGGACGAGTTCGAGCGTGCGTTATATGGGTCGCTCGCGGGCGATTTGCCGTCAGTGGCCAATGTGAGCCAGACATGGGAGGAGTACCTGTGGGCGCATATTAATGCAAGGCTAGAAGCAAGTGTAGATGCCAAGCTCGACGAGCGTAACAGCTGGTGGAGTCAAGCCGCTGACGTTGAGACGTTTGGCTCAGAAGGGGACTATGGAGCGGTCAAATTGATGGATAGCGTCTCTACATCAGCTACAGCAACGCAAGAGATAGAGACAAACTCGTCACTCGGCAGCGTATTCGAGAGGCTTAGCCAGACGCAGTCACACGGCGTACACCTACAGGCCAACAATCCTTTCCGGCTGGTTCAACGCTCGGTGATCTCTAATACCTTGCAAGAGCTTCTCAACCGATTCGCGGACAATCTGCCCGACATGCAGTCGAACGTCGAGCCAGCCGTGTTTGCGCGCCTGCTGCGCTTCTTTGCCCATCTGATCTTGTATCTGCGGCTGTTGGACCAACCTCTGCCAGACTTTTCATGCAACACCATCCTCAGCGCCTATGTCCAGGTGCTTGAGTTCGCCGGAGAAACTAGCCTGGTCGCTATGTATGCAAGCTCTTTAGAGCCACAGTCCGCGACGACCAGCTACGCCAACTTCTTGCGCTCTATGGACCTTAACTCCACCAGGGAAGACAAGGCTAGCGCCCTGCAGCAGGCCGAAGAGCATCAGCTGGATCTGGCAGCGGTCGCCAACCGCACAGTGGCGCTTATCTTTGACGATCTCTTCTCGAGCATCACAGACTTTGATGGTCGTGATGAAAGTGGCGGTTTCGAGGCGCTGATTAGGTTCGATGCCAGGCTCGAGGTCAATGAAGAGACGCTCATCAAGGCGGTCGATTGGCTCACTTTTGACGTGTCGACGTTTGCAGACGCCATTGTCCAGTCAAATGCCCTGATGCGGCTCTTTTTGAGTACTGGAAGGCTGCACGCGGCAAAGCTTTTGCGCGAACGCATGCCCTCCGAGGTGGTTTCCAGCCTTGATAGCCTCGCGCTTTCACGAGACCAAAAGGTAGAGCGTGGTGGCTGGGACATCTTCTTCTCGGCGCTCGAGGCGCACGTTGCCTACAAGCATTTCTGGAGCACACGACCGGCGGATCTCGGCGGCACGCACTCAAGCGCCGCCCGTGGCGCCGGGGGGCTCTCGAAGCTCGACCGGCTGCACTGGCAGAAGGCGCTGGCGCAGGTGGTCGAAGCGTCGCGCGACATTGACCTGGTCCTGCTGCAGCGCGACTGGCTCAAGATCGAGCTGGACGAGCATGCCGGCGAGCTCGCCACCCTCGAGGCCGAGCGCCGCCGCCGCGAACTCTTCGCCATCCGCCAGACGTACATCCCCGAGATCGTCTTACGCCTCCACGACATGCTCGCCGAATCGTCCGCCGTCCTCCCCGCCAACCTCGGCATGGCCATCCGCCTCGCCGACATCGTCGCGGATGAGCGCCACAAGATCTACCTCGAGTTCATTCACGATAATAAGCGCAACCTTCTCCAGGACTATTTGCTCCGCGTCCGGGAAGCCTCCCTGGGACTCCTGGACCAGGGCGACGTATTTGAAAAGGCAGTGGAAATCTAGCCAGGCGCCTCAGTAATCACTATCACGTCCTGCTTTTGCACTTGGCATAACGGAGAAGAACTATGCTATATTTGCGACAGACGATGGCGTGTGTACTATTACCACCCGAGTGCATCTGTGAGCGAGTCTACTAGACTATGTAGGAAAGAGTGTTGTCACTGCGTTGTGGGGGTGGGTCGGGCTATGAACTTGAGTTTGACGAGGGCGGCTTGGCTCTTTGCATCATTCTCGATGACGGCGCACCAGGCGCGGACGGCGGGGTAGGGGGTGAGGTCGAAGTTGCCTTTAGCGACGGAGCGTGCCCAGGGCCAGAAGCAGAAGTCGGCGATGGTGGGGCGGTCAAGGGCGACGAAGCTGCTGCCGCGCTGCTTTTGCCTGACAAGCTGTGCTTCAAGGACCTGGTAGAGCCGTGCGGTCTCGCCTTGGAAGCGGGTGAGCACGGATCGCGATGGCTTCTCGCCCAGCGCCCCCTCCCAGTAGTGCACCGCGTAGTTCAGACCGCCCTGCATCGGCCCAATGCCCGACAGCTGGTGCGTCATCCACTGCATCACCACTCCCCGCTCCTCCGCGGTCCGCCCGAAAAAGCGGCCCTCCTTGTCATGCTTCTCGCACAGATAGTAGAGGATCGCGCCAGACTCCCACACCGCAAACTGCTCCGCATCATTAGAGACCAGGCACGGCACGCGACCTGCATCACAAAGCAAAGAGAGGTGACACAAGCTGCTTGGTCAGTAATACATCTCACAGCGCGCCAGCGCACACCGGCAGAGCGTGGACGACGCACCGTTGGGATTGATCTTGAGGAAGTTGACTCCCTTGACGCCCTTCTCGGGATCCTGAGAACAGAAGTGTTAGATGGACATCACATGCGTCAGCCGGTATACGCGGAGAGGGGAAAGGCGGGCGGCGAGAACGTACATCATTTATTTCCATGGGAACCACATCGTAAGAGATGCCGAGGTTCTCCAACAAGACAGCAACCTTGGGTGGATTGGGCCCGGGACCGTGGTGGCTGTAGAGTGTGTACTGGGAGGGCATGGTGTATGCGTTGAAGATTTTTCGATTGGCGGGCTAGAACGGTGGTGCAAAACCGCGGGGTCTACACATATGTTACTTATATGTATTACCGGACGTGGCGCACTGGGGCTTCCCACTGCGCACAACACACATGCAAACCGGCTATAAGGCAAGCTACTACCGCACGGCCCTAAGTTGAGGCTCTCCATTTCTGCGGTCCTTAGACGATGCCCCTCGCACGGTCACGCGTAAGCAGTTCGGGTAGTCACGCTTACTTGACGCAGCTCCAGTTGTGCAGACAGTGAATGGCGGAGACGAACGTAACACGCTAATATGGGGGAGTAGAGTTTGGCTTATGTTCCTTCTTCATAGCACGTCCCACACAAGAAAGACAGTAGTATGTAGATGCAAAGGTATAGGAGCGCCTAAAGTATTCACAGCCATTCTACATGCCCTCTGTGCGGATCGATAGTAAAGTATATTGATGTATTAGTATTGTAGTACGTTCGCGAAGCGTAGTCTTGTGGGACCGTAACGGCTGTAATAATGTGATGGTGGGCGACGTGCCGTGGAGCTAGTGCTCAGAGAGCGGTAACGCCACGGGCAACGCCATGGTTGACCTGCTTGGCGGCCTCCACGAAGGCGTAGATGCAGGTGACATTACCGGTCCACCATGCGGCGGTGCGCACATAGCTGCCAGACTCTGACTCGATACCGATATAAGCGGCGGCGAAGATAGCTCGCGCAGCTAGGTAGATCCCAGCGACACGGTTAATGATTCGGTTCGATGCTCCGGCGAACTGCAGAGAAAGCTGCGTTCATGTTTACAAGGCAGCACGAAGCAAGAAAGGTATCGGTTAGGTCAGCACTACGCCTTTGCGAGGATACGTACGGAGGACCTCATTACTTACAATGGCACCAATAAAGACGGGCAAGTGATCGAGAGAGTTGTAGTGGGCAGCCTCCCATCGTTTCAACCTCCTGAGCTGCTTGGCGGTGAGCTTACCCTGCGCGACGAGCTTCTCACCGTTCTCGCGCAGGTCGTCTCGGGGGTAGGCATTGTTGTCGATCCCGTAGAACGCTTTTGGAATGCGGTGCTGCAGCAACAAGTGGGAGCCAGCAAAGGCAGCCAGGATCGAGATGGGACCGTAATTATAGTGCGCAGCGCGGCTGGCTTCCTCAACAACGCTGGCGTTCTTGAGCGGATTGTTCCGCTCGACGAAGCTAGAAACCCGGTTGGAGATGTTTTGGCTCATGGTGTTGCAAGTTGGCTTTGTTTGGTACTTGAATGCTAATCGCTATACAGTTGATGAGAGGGATAGGAAGGGAAGAAGCCATAACAGCCAGGCCAATGGCCGGATAGTGTCTTACGGCGATTACCTCGCCGCAAACCGTCTGACTGATTAGAGCGCATTCCATGGGCCATCTTTGACACAGAAGATCAGGTGAGTCAGTTAGGCCTGATCATGTCTTTGCAGCCCCTCACTTAGGCGTGTGCACGTTCCAGCCAGGTGGGGCACGCTCGATGACATCGTTCTACCTACAGCCGAAAATCGGTTGAGCTTGTGGAGTTGGCCCGCCCGATCTAGATGCCCGTCCCGATCTCACCACTCAACACTTGTGCCTTTTCCCGGTTGACATGAGAAACGCTGCCTTGTTCAGGGTCCGGCAGACGCTTGCTTCTTGGTACTTTGCGATCGTCGCAAACCTCCCCTACAAGATGTCCAAGCCGCCATTGGTCTCAAAGGCGACAACAGCGGGGATCGTAGAAGATCCTGACTCCCAGCAACGAGTCATTCCTGCATCTCGGAGGGCGGACGGATCGTGAGTGGCTTTTGATCACAAGGGACGTGGCCGTATATTGAGCTGACATCGCATAATCGGTTCCCTGTGTCGGTTGTTACAGCCTGCGGAAAGAGCGGAAAGTGAGGCCCGGCTTTACTCCTGTTGAAGACGTAGCCCGGTTTCGACCTCGCCAAGTAAGAGAGGCTGAACAGCTGAAACGACAAAGTGTGCCTGGAAGCTCCGCTGATGTCGCTGCTTTGCCGCCAACGTCACCCTCAGCTGCAACTTCACGCCTTGTCAAGTCAAAATCCGGTTCTCCCATCTCACAATCAGAGTTGTCCTCCATTGCCAAATCACCACTCGGTCTGGCGGCTGATATCAAGAGCAGTTCTGCGGCGCTCGAGTCTTCCGGCCGAAAGGGAACTCTTCCACCAACGCCTCCCCGCACTGAAGCGCCGATACCTCGTGCAATGGAGGGTAGGACATGGTCATCTTCACGTCTGCGCAAACAAGAGAGAAACCAGGATGAACGACATATACCGGAGATTGCAGCGAAAGTGGATGACGAGGAAAAGACATCCGTTGCGAATACGCGCAAAGACACATGTCCAAAACCTGTCAAGGCTTCCAGATCGGTCCAAACTACAGCGGACGACCTTGCGCAGCAGTTGCAAAGCATTCAATTGGACAAGGGAGCTATGATTTCGGCAGATACCAAGTAGATCGGATCTAACCCGCTGGTTACGCATTTGAACCGTAGAGTGCACACTCACAAATCCAGTTTGTGAACTGTGCACAGAGTGTGATCACATAGTGACAGTGACAACCTTCGGAACTCAACAGCATATATTGCCTTCCTGGCACCTCAAGGATCCTATCCGCTCTAAGGCCTCCCAGCTTGAATCACAATCTGAGGTGATTATGAGGTGAAGTGACTCTGACGGACGGCCCGGCCTCCACTATTTGAGACTCTTCTTTTCTCGGATATGCGCCGACGCGGAGACATGCATGCGAGTCGAACCCAACTTGGCTTTGTGACTTCTCGCAATATCGGCTGAGCCCGGAACGACCGCAATGTAACACGCTTCAATGAGAGACAGCTACTTAGCCTTGATGCTCTTCACGATCATGCGTTGAATCTGACCTGAGCAGGGGTTTTCTTCGACCTAGTCCACCGCCTCTCATCTCTCTACAGCAGTTCCACTGCGCTCGCGTGGACACTTATAATGATGGTCTGACGGTCTACCCAAAACTGCACGCACTTGGGGTCGCCCACCTCGAGCACCAACACATGCGGTCCTGTTGCCTCTTGCGCGCGTCAACAAAGGATGCTTTGGGACGGCCTGACGGAGGGCGCAGAGCCTGAAGGCTGGAGCCTGCCGACAGCTCGATACGGGCTCACAACACTCCCGACTGAGTTGCTGTACCATATTGTCCGACTCGCTGCGTCTACAGACTACGAGACCGCCCATTCTTGTGCCTACGTCTCCAAAGCTGTCTGCGACTGGACTCGAGCGGATCGCTGGAAAACCATCATATGTACCCAGGCAAGACAGGTGGACGCGCTGCTCAGCGTGCTGCAAAGATGCGAACAGCATGGCATGTTCGCTCTGAGTTCTTCTCCAAACCCATCCTCCCACCCCATCGAATGCGACAATACGTCGCCTTCTCCAAGGTTTACGTCCCTTCCGTCATCGAAGCCGGGGCTCTTCGTAGAGAACCTCTTTATCGACACGCAAGCGCAGGCAGCTACAGCAGACGAGATTGTCTTTGATTCGTTGCCTTCCCGCAATGGGCGACCCAGCGACCGTCACACGGATATAAGTACTCTGGCAGCGCATCAGAAGGCAGAGCACCAGAAGCGGCCTCCAGAGGAATTCTCAGGACACCCTGTTTTGACTGCTCTCGGAGTGGAGCATTTGCTCAGATACTTCACATACCTCAACTATCTTGTCCTGGGTGCCAAAGAAGTGACGCTCTTCCATCACGATTTCGCCTGTATCTCGCCTTCCAGGTTTTTCTGTGTCTTTGACGACAGCGAAAGCTTTTCCGATACACTGAAGCGCTTACTCGCAGCCAGCTCCGACCGTATACACTGGCGGCGGAATCCCCGCATTGCACAGAGGCGCGCTGCCGGCCCCGGCTCGAGTGAAATGGACCCAGATCGCGATGAGTGCAGCCCTTGGCTTCCCTACTGGGTCCCGTCATTCGGACTGTTCCGGCGAAGGCTCCGCGCCATGCATGTTCTAGGTATCGACCCGAGGAGCGAGTTGACAGGCATCCCAATGCCCTTCCAATATCTGGAGCCGTGGCGCTGTGGCAGCACCGCGCCTGGAAGCTTGCTCTACTGCTTGTCGATCGCAATGCTTAATTACAACCCAAACGATATTGTTCCACAGCGACCCCTGGAAGGCGAAACACAAGAGGATAGTATGGTAGCATTATGGCCGTTCCAAACCGATGATGATGGACTCAACATATTCGGTGGAGCTGCCGTTCTAGAGGGGCTAAGGCCTTGCCATCGCCAAACGTCCGATGGGGCCCGAAGCTTTGCGGAGCTGTATCCGACGGAAAATCCGTACGGCGGCATCTCTGATGCGTTCCTGCGCGACGCCTCTCAAGGCGTTACTTCGCTGCGCTACGACACTCGTAAATTTTCCTTCCGACCGTGCGAGATCACAGCGAGCCGTCTCAAGAGGTATTGTCAGGAGGTCTGCGTCGCATCGCCACCGCTGGGCAGTGGTGAGGCAGGGCCGGGGGGAACCTCTGCGAGCTTCTCCCACACGGGACCCAGGCATGCGGCTCCGCCTCGAGGGGCAGGCAATGCCGACGCGCGCCGGCGGGACAGGAGTGTGCGTGCGCACGAGGCGGCAACGGAGGCGTTGCTAGACGTGCTTGGCAGCCATCGATTTGAGTCTTTGCAGCTGTGCTGGGATGCGGCAGGTTCGGGGGCGAAGAGTCTGAGCTCGGGGAGCGAAGTGGCTGCGGCGGGGCGGGGGCAGGCCATGCGGGGTGACGCAGCGGGCTGGCCGATGGAGCGGCAGGACATTTGGACGAACACCGCGGGTCAGCGCGGCGACGAGGTGCGGGGGGGTGCCGAGGGGCAATGGGCGGTGCGGGCGGGGGCGTCGACGGCATCGCACGCGTTTCGCGCGGATCTGAGCGATGCAGTACGGACGACGCTCGGCTGGACGCCCCGCGACCAGGAGCACCTCTTCTCGGCGCCGCGCATGTCATACATCGATGCACACACCACAGCAATCGACCACCGCCCCCTCGACGACGACGACCTCGACACCGCCCTCGCGTCGCTCCTCCGCGCCCTCGGCCCCCCCGCCGCCCCCGCTCCCGCCCCCGTCGGCCTACACCTCCGCCCACCCCTCGAGACCCTCCGCCTCGGCTCCCACTACGTCCCCTACACCAAGTCCGAGCGCGTCCGCTGGTTCTTGGACAATCTCACCACCCTCGCCGCCTAGCCGCGCCGCCCGGCTCGGCGCACGCATATGTGTAAGCGCGCGAGTGTATGTAGCCTCATGGACACTCGCACATCCGCCCAGCACTCGAGCTCCTCTGACAGCGTGGCCTCGTCGAATGTCCGTAAAAAAAAGGTAGCTCGGTAGGTCTCCAACACAAATGCTGACAACGCACGCACAGGCAGGCACTGCAGCCCGCGCCGAGAAGAACCGGTGGGGCGCATGCGTAGGTGTAGGTGTGCGCGTGCGTGTGTGTTGCGTAATGCGTGGAGATGATACAGAAGTGGGGCCAGGAACGGGAAGGAAGCGCCGGGACAGGAGCGCGGCGCGATTACTTGCCTACGGCGGGGGTGATGGCGAGGTTGCTCATGCCCTGGAGCGCGGACATGTTGGGGCGGTCGGTGCGGTCGGCGCCGTGGCTTTCGCGGCGCAGCTTCTCGCGCTTGCCGGCCGACATGTACACGCGCGGATACGAGAGCGGCGTGATGGCGCCGCTAGCCCACCCCGACTTGCGCCCATCCTCGTAGTGCTTCACCTCGTTCTCCACCTGCTCGCCGCGTTGGATCCGCTCGCGCTCCTTTTTGATCCGTTCCTGCGCCTCGTCGCAGCGTGAGCGCAGGAACGCGATCACGTCCTTCGGCGACGGGTGGTTGAATATCGCCGTCCCTGCCACAATGATATTGGCGCCCGCATCCGCACACCGGTCGATCGTCTTCGGACCTACGCCGCCATCCACCTCGACGTCCAGATCCGGGAATCGAGCTCGCAGCTCGGCGACCTTGGGCATGCACTCTTTCATGAACTTCTGACCCCCCGCACCTGGCCAGACCGTCATGACCAAAACCATATCGACGGCATTCCCCAGCTCGTCCGAGATTTCGGACGCCGGTGTACCCGGGTTGATGGCAACGGCTGCGCGCATCTTGGTAGCCTTGATCTGCCGCACCACATCCATCGGATCGTCTGTCGCTTCGAGGTGAAACGTATATGATTTGCCGCCAGCTTCGGCAATATCCTTCACCCAGCGCCCGGGATCGGCAACCATCATATGGCAGTCCATAAAAATGTCAGGAAGCGCTTTGTATACCGAAGCGACCACAGGCGCGCCCATGACGATGTTGGGCACAAAGTGGCCGTCCATAATGTCCATATGCAGCCAGTCGGCGCCTGAATCCATCATCCGCTTGCATTCGCAGTTTAGATTGCCTAGGTCGGACGCCAGCACCGATGGCGCGATCTTTGTCGTCGGCATGCTGCTCCTCCTGTTGGAATTACTCGTGGGCGAGCCGAGGCGGCAAGAACGGCCGTGTGATCAACGCGCTCAGGATCGGAGCAAGCGCCTGAAGGATAACGAGCGTTGGTGTACCCAAGACCGAACCTAACGTGCGGGTCGGAATTGCGTTCTATGGACAGTGCGTCTCAAGATATCCGACAGGCCTCTCCACTCGCGATGGGTGGATATCTACCCGAAATCAGCGCCAGCAGCTGTCCTGGGTCGCCAACCGCACCAAAGAGTGTGGAATAGAGTTGGCTACCTTAGATCACAGTCGTCCCGGAAGCGAATGGGAAACCTTGGACAAGATAGCCGGCCAGGATACGGGTGCTACTACGGCCGTTGTGCGAAGCGCTCGTTGAGGGAAGAGTAGTGGAAGGACGCCGTTGAGTGAGTGGAAGGTGCGGTGATGGTTAGGAAGCTGTGCTAGCGCATTGCTTGACTTCGTGGGACGCCGAGGTTGATGGCCAGAGCGTTTGTTATCGCCGACACTTTCTGGTGGCTTCCGAAGGGTGAATCATTTACTTTTTGCATACCATCAACTCTTGTACTCGGACGCACGGATCTTTGAGCCAAGTAATCCAGCTAGAGTAGGTGGTATTGAACGCACCCGCCCTGATTTGAAGTTGATGTCATCGCGAAGAGACAAATTTATACTCGTCAGCTGAAAACCAGCTACAGCGAGAAAGATTACAGACTTATTAACGCGGGCTGCAGCTCGTCGGATATCTTTGGGGATCGCTTCCTTCGTCATCTTCCCAACTTTACCTCCGAATCACTGTCGATGTTAGCTTTTTTTCGAGTCGGAATCGCGTTTGAGCGTAGACTGAGATCGCCGACGCTTGTTATAAGCCACCACACACACCACTACCCTCTCGGGATATGACCACGGACATGGACTCTGCAGCATGCGTATAGAACTGAAAATGGCGTGAGTCGGTACAAGTGTGCAGCTCAAGCGAGCTTGCCGCGACAGCCTGTTTATGGTCCGCCGGACGTCAGCTCGTGACGTTATGCTGGGGAAAACAGGACTGACACGTTAGAAATGCGAGATGCCCTCGGACTCCATTTTGCCAATCCTCTTGCTTTGCTTGCCGAATTGTCTCTTGACTCTCGCCATGCCATCTTCGGCATTTGTCTTCATCCAGGTCAGTGTTCGGAAGCTTTTGATCTGGGCTGCGCCTCTCTCATGTCGGTGTAGGGCACGCGCCCGTGCTCTCCTACCTTCGGGGCTGTCCAAGTCCGAATCCCCCATGATCTGCGCCAAGTCCGAGTCTGTCAGCGACGTCGCATACAGTGATTCCTTATCCGTCCCCGAGCGCTCTGTGTCTTCACCCATCTGCTCCGGTTCTCCTACAGTCACGCCCGCATGGGGCGTGTTGGACAGTGTACGCCCATGCCTTGCCAGGCCCGAGGGTCGGTTCGATTCGTTTAACTCTTCGTTAACTGTCTTGTCCTCCTGGGATGGGCCCGCCGTCGCCTTTTTTAGTTGACGACGTTGTTCGACAGCGAGTGTGCGTGGACGTGGCCGCTCGCCTGCGTCTACCAATGTCGTGTAAGTGTCAAAGGCGAAACGCATCTCGTGGTCACCTGCCGTGCATGACCTGTGTTCCGGAGCGATTCCACGGTAGAAAATGAAGCTAATCTCGAGCCACCCCACGGTCGTTAGATCGTTCGCCTTGATCGCTTCTTCCGAGATGACCCGGGTTGAGCTGGCGTATAGATCTTCCAGAACAGGAGCCAGATGTGGCTTGCGATCGTCATCTTCGGATTGTAGAAGATCTGGATTGCTGACGGCTCGAAGGACGTCTTGCTCGACCTTAGACCAGTCTGAAGTTTCGAAAAGGCGGACTCGACGACTGACCGGCATGTCATCTGCAATTCTGTTCAGCGCTATGAAAGCCCATGCATGTTGATGATGTCGTCCAGGAACGCGCGATTCGCTTCGAAGTTCGATGTACAACGAAGTGGGGTATCTTTGCCGCACAGGTATGCGGATTGGCTCCCTAAGATCGCCATTGTAGCTGAGTGTAGCAAATTCACCGGGTCCCCTCGTGAAATCCTCGGTCGGTTCGATAGTATCTGTGCTTGCGCGGCCACCTACTGTTTCCAGGTGGAGATGGCATTTTTTCTTGTCCGACATCGAAGGAGGCAGACCGATGGCCTTGCAGCTGTCAACCTCGAGGATGCCCACATTCCATCCTCGCAGTGGGCGCGGCACCAAGAGTTCGACGCTTCGGAAAAGGAGAGTGATGCGTATCTTGCCAGATCCTAGGCCCCCGGTCAGTGTGTACCACCCTGTAGTTCGACTGGTCTCGCGAAGCACATCGGCAATCCGAAGGCCAACACATCCCAGAATGGGATCGCCCTCCCTCATTCGAGCGTCGCGAACAGAGAAATCGATCCTGGCAGTTGTCCAATCACCAATAAATCGCTCGCTGCCAGCATTGATGTAAGGTCGAGGGTTCAGGGTCTTCGTTCGGGTTCGGAAGACAGCTTCATCATTTAGGAACACTTGGACATAAGATGAAGGAAGTTTGCCGCCGCTACCACCTTCCGCCTGGCTCTCATCAGTTGGCGCTGTGCCGTGACGATTAGATTTCGAAAGTCGTTTGGCATTTCCCAGCGACTTCTGAGTGGAGGGCACTTCCAAGCCATGCATGTTGTGAATGTGGAAGACAAGGATGCCTGAAGGGAACTCAGGCGTAGGCGGCTCCATGGTCGCTTGCTGAGCGCCCTCGATCATTGTGGCCAGCTTTTTGACACGCTCCTTGCGATTTCGCCTCTGCTGAAGGACTTTGTTGTCTATTGGCAGACCTAGACCATTGATGAAGCGATCAAATCCGGTCATGTACTTCTCAAGCCCTTCGCAGGAACCAGGCCCGACCAACGTTTCGAGCGGATCACTCTTGCCGTCTGGAGTGGGCGGAAGCGTCTTGTCCGCTTTGGTTGCTGTCGGAGCCAAGAGATCTTCAGAGTCCATCGCTGCCTTCGCACGTCCTTCTGCAGCATGCAAGAGCTTTCGCCTGAGCGGTGCGTGGCCTGAGTTAGCCGCGTGCGCCAGGCCGAAAAATCCAACGCTGTACTTCAACGTGCCCTGAACAGAAGCACCCTTCCGCATGGGTTGCAGTGCATCGGTACGAGTCTCTAGCAGGTTGGAACTCAAGCCTTCGCCCCCGGGACAGAATTTACGAATTAGTCGATCGAGCGAGATCTCAACTTTGCCCAGAGGATCATCAGCTGAGAAGCGATCAGCGTCATAGACGATCAGACGAAGGCGGTCCCGGTCGCGGACCTCATCGGGAGATACGAGGAGGAAGCCAGCTTCTTGCCAGACTGCATCGCGTCGCCTTCTCACTATGCGTGAAGTGAACAGAGGTTTACCCGCTCGAGCGAAAGATGCTTGGACGAACGGGTCACTCTGGCCGTTGGCATCTGCTGCAGCTAGATTGTCAGCCTGATGAATGACAAAGCAGACGACACCGATCGAGTAAACATCTTGAGGCCCATCCCCAGCGCCTAAGAGACCAGCAATGTCGATGGTATACGACAAAGGTGCAATGAAGCCTTTGATGACGTCTTCAACCGCATGGAGGACATAGGTTGACATGAAGGGAAGGTTCATGGCGTCGATCACCATCTTCTTGCCTAGTGGTTTGGCAGACATTTCAAGCTTGGGGGCGCCGACGAAGGTAACTGCAGCGTGTTTAACGAAGGGGGCGACAGGTGTCATCTGAAGGCGGACACGCGCCTTGCCCTCGATACCGACCATCTCGATCCAGACCGGCACATCAACAGCAGCAATCTTCTGCAAGCCCACACTGAGATATAGGAGTAGGTGGATTCTCTCGGTGGGCAGGTTTCGAACTTCGTCGAATTCCCCTTCAGCATCACCATCACTGACGGGTTCGCGGCTTAAGAGTGGTATGGAGGAGGTGTTGGCTGTGCTCCCGAGCGTGCTCTTCCTCGATTGCGGACCACGATAGGCAAAGGTGACTTCGAGATTGACATAATCGCCGACATCAACATCAATACCGGATTGGCCATCGTTGGATTGGCCGTGGTGGGTATCATCGCGTTCGCTGTCATGCGCGACCGCTTGGCGTCCTGCATCTTTCCGAGCTTGCTCCACGGCTCCTTCCAGGAAAGAGTCTTGATCAGAAGGCAAAAGGCGGAAACTTTTAACCTTCAACGGAATGGAGCCTTGATCCATGTCTTCGACTCTGACGCTGTGTACAATTCCCGGGACTTGCGTCATAAGACTATCTTCCAGCAGGTCAATGAAGGGTGCAAAATAATCCGAGTTAATGAGCGGCCAGGCAGTAGCTAGAGCCTTATTGAGCCATTCTACAGATTCTTCATCTTGCCCAGGGATGAGGGCTTTCTTAGCGGCTTCCTCCATCTCCAAGCTCCATTTGGTATCATGTCCCACAGCGTCCAGTTTCTTGTAGAGGATATGGCCGCTACACGCTGCAACAACTATTGCCAGCAAGGAGCTGAATTTGGCTACCGCGATAGCGGCCAGCACAGTGCCGCCAAAAAAGAACATGGTCATGGGAAGCGTGTCCCTGAAGGCCCCCAGCGCTTGTCTACTCGCGCCGCCAACTGGAGCTCCTGCACCGGCGCTCTTTGTTCCTGGAGCCATTCCCAAAGGCTGCGTGTCGTCAAAATTGCCGCCCTTGTTGGGCTTCGATTCGGGAGTCATGCTGGCCGCGGATAGGCGCTTTTCTTTTCCTTTGCCGCCCTGCAAAGAACCACCTTGTTGCACGCCGTTAGCCGGGCGCGCATAGTCTAAGTGACGCGGCGGTACAGGCGGGACACCGTTACTGGAGGCGAGAGACCACCGCTTAGAGTTGCCGTTGAGACCGTCATTACCGAGCGCATCGTCCTCGATACTGATGTCGTCGTTGCTAGATTTCTTATGGGTTTTCAGGCTCGGCTTTCTGAGGCGAGAGCGGATGGAGGAAAAGCTGGCTCGTCTACCAGAGAGACTCTTTCTCGGCGAAGGCTCCGATTCCGACATCTCGAGCCAGGCGCAGCGACTGGACCCGATTTGCACCCCTGTTGGACAAGCCTTGAAGGCTGGTCTACAAGCTAAGGGCTGCGTATTGCTTTTTGCCTGTTCTGATTGCGAAGTGTAGACAGTTGGTTGAGTTATGTGGAGCGCAATCAACGTGTGGATGATGGAGGAGTCCCGTGAGCCTTCTCATCAAAGTTGCTGTGCTCGTGGGGTGTAGCTCGCAAGATTTAGCTATGCAATCCGACGCAAGGCAAGCTTAAGCATGCATCGGTTCCATGATGATGATACCAAACAATTAATATCGTGGCTCTATTTTGCATTCCGATCTAGCTTTACTGCACTGCCTTAGCCTTGAATGCATGCAGCGCATTCCTCTACTTTCGGCAACTTGGCCGCTCAAACAGGATTGAAGCAAGCCATCCCGACTACAACCCGCCAAGACATTTGGAACACAGCAAAGCGAACCAGCAAAGTGAGCACCATGCTCCATATCGATACAGTATCACAAGAAAGCCGAGCGAAGTCGCGGCCACTTGCAAGCCCTTCACTAGAATTTGAGGACCTTCGAAACGCGTTTCTACGCACACCGCTCCAGCTTCAAAGTGTTTTCAGTAGTGTGTCTCTGGAAGCACATCTGTTGCGTAGAAACGTTGTTTCCAAAGGTGTCTGGTCCGTAGTGCTTCCTTTGCTGAGCTTGTCGGCGAATTACTTCTGCGGTTATAAATGCTGCAATCCCAAAAGCATGCACAAGACCATGTATCTCACGGGCCCAGCTGTTTAGCAGCGACAGTGCTTTAGCTTTCGAGGGTCGAGCCAGGGAAATGATGGCCAAGCTAGCTTCAGCGCCGAAAAAGCAACGCAAGGGATCTATTATCGAGAATGGGCTCCGGCCTTTACCTCCGCAGTCACAAATTCGGCACGACGCAACGCGTTTGTAAGGGCGAGCCTCGACATCAAGATCAGCGTGAATTCCAGTATAGCAACAAGCCGACGGGAACTGTCATGATGTAAGCAGAACATGATCGCGCGTCACGGTTGGCAAAAGCACGTGTGGCCCACTATATGGATAAGGGTGTTAGTTCTCCTTGTGTGGCAGGCTATAGCTCACGTTTATGGCAGTGAAGTGGAAACGGCCGGGTGACTGATGCAAGACTGATGCAAGAAGATGATGTGAGAGAAAGGCATCTCGGTGAAGAGCAAGATGCATGCTGATGCGCAACAATGGCACAGCGTACTAACTGAGTTATATACTTTCTATAGAGACACATACCTCCCTCTACCCAATCATACAAAAACGAACCAAAGATCTCACGGGCTGTTCATCTGCCGCATGAAACTCGGTTTTGACAGCTTCACCGTGGCTACCAAGCACCGAAGCATAGCCAAGCTTCTCGGCATATCATGGGCACGCAAAATCGACATCTGCTCGCACCACTCTTCTCGCTAGAGGTATTTCGCTAGCAGGTCGAGCTGCTGCGAGGACGGTATTTCAGCCAGCAGAGCAATCTCCTAGCCTTAGGTGCCGGTCATGGAGGTATTACAAAGACACGTATTAGCATGCAGTACTCATTTGCGGAAAAAATGGAAGCCATGACGATGGCAGCTTAACTAGAAAAGCTGTACGAACGTCCTCAGTCGTATGTTCACTTCTTGCCAGGAGAAGAGAAGCTAGAATGAGGGCGTCTCGGAGGACCTCGCACTTACGTCGTCCTAGGAAGGCACCAGTGTGATCTGCTTACTGTAGCCGAGATCTTGCTTTGCTAAGCCGAAGGCTTACGCCATGGTCTTGGTCGGACCGTCACCATGCCCGTAGACACTCGCTCGACAGGGTCTCCTTCCGTCCCCGCTCTGGCGAAGCTCAAGCGCCTGTAAGACGTCCAGCTGATCCACATTAGTCACTTCCATCCCGTAGCCGGTGCCGTCACCTTCGAAATCCGGCCACCCCAGCCCTCCACTTTTGACTCAGCATGCCTGCCGATATCCGTATACCAGCGAGAGCGAGTTGACGTCTATGACGACTCGCAGTCTGCAGCACGCTCCCAAGAAGACAACATGCTGGTGCGCATCAACTGCCAACAACAGGTTGCCCACAGTGCGACCCTGAAAGTATAAGAAGGCACGCGTCCTTATGACCATCCCTCCCCGTTTCATCAAGTCGCTTCATCCGCATATCCGCATCAGCCACATCGACCGCATCCGTTTATTCACCTCGCCGAAATGTCCGCCCAAAAAGATCAGATCCCCGTCACGGACGAGTCCATGCAGTACAGCAACATCGACGCCGATGCAGAGGAGCAAGTCATCAAGAGTGGCTCCGCCCAGCAGCAGATCGACTCGGATGCGTCTAACCTCGACCAGTCCAACATCATCGATAACTCGGCGGGCGTCAGCACCCGAGGTGTCAAGACGGATGCCACCAAGCAAGTAAGTTCAGCCCCCAAGCGTATACAGGTTGCAGATGCTCCGCTGTAGCCTGTCTGCCTCAATGCCCTTGTATAACTGAAATCTGACCCCCACTTTCCATCTCGTCCCTTCGCTATCATGTATAGGACCGAGAGATTGACCAGGCTGTTGATGATGCCACCAAATACGATGAATCTACCTAGAGATATCACCTCTGGCTCCACTTGAACAGCATAGTTACACCCTCATGTACCATTAAACTGAATCGAAATCCTCTCTTCTGCGCCGATAGCCGTGATTAGCTTGTTATGTCGTGCTGTCGCTATTCCACCTTCGCTGATCTCGCTAGCCGCGCTCCAGATTGAAAGGTCCCGGTGTCAGCACACGGCCGTACACGACGTGCGACGGTCAATACGATTCGATTGTCTACTTGAGCATGCGGTTCGGAATGCAAGAATCAGCGAGCAAGGCGAGTCTAGTGGTGACCGGCGTGCTCGTCGCCCTCGAACTGCATTGTGTAGACTGAGAATGGACATGTAAGGCCGAGGACAAACACGGTCGTCAGTATCTTGCGTCGTGAGGATTCTTTAGTCTACGTGCGGTTCCATATGGAGAAAGAGGCTACTTACCACTTCCGCACTCGGGGCATCGGTGGTGCTTGAGCTGGTTGTTGAGGTGCAAGTAGATGACATCGTGCGAGTCGGCAGGGTAGCCGCTGCATCCAACAATCCGGGTAGGCCACTACAAGAGGGGGCAAGGCAGGTCGGCGCCAGCACAGGGTGAAATGTTTGGCGTCAGCTAAACCGACCTGTCGTAGCTAGGGTAGGATCGAACGAGTGGTTACGTCACAGTTGAACTGCGCTTGCCGAGAGCCTAACCACTTGCTTCACTCCTACGCCCAAACGTCGGACCGCATACTTACGTAGCTCTTGATGCTAATGGGGTTTTCAGTAGTCCCCTGGTGGGTCATCTGGAGAGGCTCCATGTCGAAAACCTCCTGGCCCTGAAGCTTGCCGAGCAGCTCATATCGCTCGAGACCAGTAGCCTGCTGCTCGTCGCTGGGGACCTCACCAGGCTTGGCGCCCTCACCCTGGATGACGGGGGGCCCGGCGGCAAGACGGAGGGCCGAGCAAGTGAAGAGACGCGAAGAGGCGTTGATGGGCGAGGGAGCGACCCGGAGAGCGGCGGGTGCGCGGGTCAGGACACGTCGAGCGGCGAAGAGCATGGTGAACGCGGATGTCGCTTGTGAAAGGAGCGGTACGAGGTGGTTGGTGAAGAGGTGTGATAACGATCAGGCTCAAACTGGCGAATCGCAATCTTCCGAACGACAGCGACGACGATGATTTTCGCTGCCGCCTCACTTACGCTACCCAGTCGCACGAGACAACCGGAGCCAAACGCAAATACTGGTTCGGTTCCGAGTCTCTTTAGTCAACTTATTTCTTCGACTAACCTAACAACCACTCAACTTCTCTGAACCGTGCTTTCGGCAATCGTGCATGGCGCTCTCGGTAATTACCCCGCACTTCACAGAGCGGGGGGAAAGATCAGATGTCAGATGTCAAGACCGGCCCGGCCCGGACCCACCCTTGGGTGGCCCAACCGCCTGTCGATAGCAAGCTGTCGATCAGAAGAGAGTGACAAGCTTTGTGTTTACTTCTGGTTAGCTAGTGAACCCACCAATCCCGTCGTCGAGAACAGGAGGCTTCATAACCCTGCCTCCCGCAGCTCAGCCATCCGACAAGAGAACCGGACGACATGAGGACCAAGGCTTTGCCAATGCTGTCGTTTAGGGCCGGGTCAGCATTGATGTCGGGCAAGGCTTGGCTTCGCTCTATGACGAAGTATCGCGACGCGTCCACACACTCGATCTATCGACAATACCCTGTTTGCCGCGCCGATTCGGGCAAGGGGCCCTTGCTCTCCAGAGTCTCGGGGCCGGCTGACAAGCCGCTGAGCGAACTCTCTCTTTCTCAGTTCTGGTCCCAAACAGTTGCCAAGTACGCAGAGCGCCCTGCGTTAGTCTCTAAGCACGAGCCGGCATCCCAACATGGTACTTCGGGTGCTCAGACCAGGGACGACTGCGTGCGGTGGACCTTTGGTCAGATGGATGAGCACATTTCCAAGCTAGTAGCAGGGCTTCTTGATCTTGGCGTCAGGAAAGGGGACCGCGTCGCTGTCCTGATGATGTGAGTACCTCGTTTTTGTTTTTTTGCCAGGTTCCCCTCTCAACGTATTCACAAGTGTTTCGTCCAATTACCGTTCGCTCCAGGAACAACTCCGCATATGGGGCACTTCAATGGGCTTGCGCCGAGATTGGGGCTATCCTAGTTACGATGAACCCCGCTTACAGTCCAACTGAACTTCGTAGGGCCTTCAGGCTAGTGGATGCCTCGACTCTGATCCTAGTTCCCTCTCTGAGAGGCTCCAATTACCTTGACGCCTTGCATTCCCTCTTGCCCTCGCTCAAAAGCGGCACGGCCACCAATGGAGACAGGACCTTGATCGACGATGAGAATGTACCTAGTCTGAAGCGCATCATCCTGGTCGACAATCTGGATCACCGGCCGCAGCGGTGGGAGAGTAATACTCTTTTGGCAGTGCAAGGAAAGACTTTTGCTGATGCCATGAATGCCATGAATGGTTGCGCTATCGATTACCGGGATCTACTGCACTCAACAAAGAGATTGAAGCCGCCAGAAGAAGTTTTCAACACCGATGTAATCAACCTTCAGCTGACATCAGGCACTACGGGCCAGCCGAAAGCCGTTGCGCTGACATCACGGAATCTTCTGAACAATGGCATAGCGATTGGAGATAACCTCAAATTTGCTCCCCAAGACAAGTTATGCGTCGTACCACCTCTTTTTCGTAGGTATATCCTTCCTCTCGCAAGCCTGCGCCCTGCGGCTTATAAAGAAGCTGACGCGAGATCTCACTTGCCTGCGTTGCTGTCGTGTTGCAGACTGTTTCGGCCTTGTTCTCGGTAATCTAGCATCGTGGACCCATGGCTCTTCGGTGGTGTACGCTACCGAAGGGTTCGATCCGGTGCGAAGCTTGCGTGCCTGCTCGGAAGAGAAGTGCACAGCCATCCATGGTGTTCCGACGCACTTCATTGCTGAGCTCGAGGTTCTTCAAGCTGTGGAAGAGCATCAAGGAGACCCACAACGTTACCCTCTACCCGAAGGCTTGTACAAAGGCGAGAAATTCGACCTTACCTCCCTTCGTACTGGACTGACCAGGTGCGCAGCGACTGTCGATGTGTAGACACAAAGTGGATGAAAGCTAACTTACCTCGTTCGGCCGCCCTGAGACCAGCGGTGCTACGGTGCCCATCCCATTGATGGAAGCCCTTACTGGCGTAGGAAAAGGAAAATTGGGCATCCGTGACCAAACGGTAGTTTATGGCATGACCGAGACATCGCCAGTAAGCTTTGGGTGTGGTAAGTGCGCCGAGGATGCGTCTGTTTTTGAAGTGGGTTAGCTGAACGGTGTGTAATACTGGTCATTTCTGGCTGTTTAGATGTGGATGCACCCATTGCACGACGCTGCGAGACAGTGGGCCGTGTTTATCCGCATGTTCATGCTAAGATTGTCTCGCCAGATGATCCGTTGGGAGCTCCCCTTTCGGTCGGACTGCCGGGCGAACTTTGCGTGAGTCTGTCAAGCTGAACCAGGCCAAGCTGGACAAGCGCTCACTCTGCTCTGTCCAACGCGACCTTGCCACCGCTTGTGTCATCCGATACCGCACCGACTCGGACCGTCATGCTTTGGCGCTACCTTCGGACGGACCCAGGTTGCCGGCTACGTGGTGATGCAAGGCTACTGGAAGGATCCAAAACGCACCAACGAGGCCTTAGAGAGACACCCTGACGAAGAAGAGCTCTTGTGGATGAGGACGGGTGATATCGGCACGATGGACGAGGAGGGATACGTGCGCGTAGTTGGCAGATCCAAAGACGTCATTATTCGGGGAGGTAAGTGCTACCGACCCGCCGCTTGTCTAGCAGAGTCGTTGGAAAGAGCTGAGCCGCGACACGCATACTGCGCCTGGCGCATCCTATACCACCGCTACAACCGTCTCATTAGGAGAGAATCTCTTCCCGCCCAACATCGAAAAGTGAGTATTCCCACGCAATCGCAATAAGCTCTGGCGGGTGCATCTCGCCATGTACGAAATGAACTCGCCCGCTTTCTATTCGTCAGTGTGGCGATGGCTTGGTTGCCATCCAATACACTAATCACAATGCATGCGCATTAGACTCACCCGGATATTTGCCTACGTCGGCGCTACAATGCATCCTGTTCTATTTCGGCTTCTTTCTCAATTCTGACAGCTGCATCGATCGGATGGAAGGTGTTGCAACGAGCGCAGTCATTGCGGTTCCCGATGAAAAGTATGGCGAAGTGAGTAAGACCCGCTTTCCTTCCCACAAGGGTTGTTCGATGAACAAGTGGTGTGCTGACGGTGCAATCCCAACTCATGTATAGACGGTGGGCGTCTTTGTCGTTAGATCGCACGCAGAGCAAAAGACGTCTCCCGCCGCTGTTCGATCTCATGTTAAGCATCAAGTGAGCGGCCAGAGCGCGCCACAATGGGTTTGGTTCCTTGGAGAGGATAACGTGCCTGCCGAGCTACCCAAGACTGCTTCAGGCAAGATTCAAAAGGTAAGCCCCAACCAGGCCGTGAAAGCATCCACAGTGTTGTCCAACACGCACAGCTCCGCACCACAGCCACAGAGTCTGTACATGCAGTCACAGTACTATTCGAATAGGCTTCTCAGCCTGGCCTGAAACCCAACTAAGCGGGTCCCTACTTCTTGAGCCGATTCTTCTCCCGCTCCGTCGCCCTATTGAGGTTACGCTTTGGCTCGGCCCAACCTTACGCTTACGCTTTGCCTTGCGAATACGCACCATAGGTCGTCCTGCGCCAATGGGCTAAAGAGCTGGCATCCAAGGGCCAGGGCAAGGTTACCTCGGCATAGGCACACCTCTCGCAGCAAGCTTACTTGCCACTGGGTCTGCCTACTTTGCGCGCATGGAATCCACTGGCCTCGCAGTATTATGAACCAGCTCATGTAACGACGCATCGACCGTGGTGTAGACTGAGATATACCGCTGGCTCTTTGCTTTCTTCTCACCACACCTTGCCAAGAGAGACCACGAAGGTCTGTCAGAAGATCAATCACGACGTGAGAATAATAATCAGAGTGGAAGTGCTTCTTCGTCACTTTTGTTGAACCTGAGCGGTGCACATAGAACAGGCTGTGGGAGCAGCGAAAAAAAGATCAACAGGCACCACTGACTTTTAGGCGCCTTTGTGTGTTGTTGCTTTGAAGTGGGTGCCGATCAGCGACCGCGCAGAAGAACTGCAGGCTTCCGCCCAGGAACGGAGCGCCCTGCTGCTCGTCGTACGCCAACGACTCAGCTTTAAGTCTGTAGCAATGTACGAGCAGTCTAGCTTCCATCTCGCAGCGGAGCGCGCACCGATCCGGCTTTGCCTCGCCTCACTGTCTGCCCATACGCAATTGGCCTGCGTGCATATCCGACATCTTCCACACCCGCCGGCGCGCAGAGAACGGTTCGTGGCGAGGCGTGTACCCCCGTGGTCCTCCCGGCCTGCTTCGACTGTATGTTTCTTCTCAGACTCTTTGTACGCTACCATCCGCTATATAGCCTTGTCCCTACCCTTTCGAGCGTCGCCCAACCCTCACAAGTCACTGCATTACCACCACCGTGCTGTGCTAAGATGAGTAATGCCAACGCCGAAGTCCGCCGCTCTTGCTCCTTTTGGTATGTCTAACCAACCGCAGCTCCAACACTGGTCTATGTTACTGACGTAGGGTGGTCCTATGTGGTCTTCATGTGGCGGATTTCTCAGTCGCCATAGGAAGATGAAGTGAGTCAAGTCCCGAGCGCTATATTACCGCATACCTTCCTTTTTTTGTGCCCGCTAACGCTCGACATCGGCACTTGTTCACTCTACAGATGCACTGGTGTAAGTAGCGGCCGCTCTGGAGTTGATAGAACCTATTCATGACCTGACACAAGAGACTACGCACATACAGGAGGTGCCCTGGTGTAAAAATTGCAAGGAACGTAGCCTACCCTGTAAGTATTTTCCTACCGCTCAAAGGAGATCGCAAGCAACCCCCTATCTTTTTCGTTCACTATGCTCAAGCAAAGCGGTCTCCAGGCGTTTACGAGTTCATTAGTGGCAGGTCCCGTAAAAGGAGAGAGGAGGCTCCCAGATCTCCTTCTTCGCATAGCAATGGCAGTGTCTCGAGTGCAGGCGCAACGCTCGAACAGGAAGCTCAGGAGATCTATATTGTAAGTTTTGCCAACACAGCCGAGGTGGATACATTCACTGACGATTTGTCTTGCTCTCAGAGCGTGTGGGGAGAGAGCAACACCTGGTGGGCTAGACAAAACCAAGCTGATGCCGAAACCCGCGGCCAGCGGTCATTGACTCAGCTTGATGTGAGTAGTTCAGCAGGGTACGACAAGGTCGCTTCGTGACCCGCTACTAATCAGACCCTCTCGATCTACTGTCGAATCTTGCAGTACCGTTTGGGTCATTTTCAGATGCTCGAGAATATCTTCAAGGCTATTGTGAGTGAGGACTTCGGTCTGTATAATCTATGTAAGACCCATTGGCTTACCTAGCAATGGGCCCGTACGATGAAACAGGCCGCCAAGGTTGTGCCGTTCAACCAGATGGAAGCCCCAGATGGGTTCGTGCAGCGAGCAACTCAACACGACGGTCAAGGCCTGCTCAGTGTAGATTTGATCCAGTGAGTAGCCCGATCAGCATTGAGCTCAAGGGTGAAATGCCTGACACCCTTCTATCTATCACCCAAAGAGAACCATACACCAGAGCCGGACAGTTGGAAGCCATAGACAAGCCAAGGCTGCTTCAATACATTGAACTAGCCTACAATACGCATCCATTTCTCAACTTGGTCGTTTCACGAACTGTAAGTTAGAGCCAATGTGCCTGGAACGTAGGCAGAGATGCTCACAGAGCGCAAATATACGAGCGGATGTAGCTGTTCATGCGGGCCTACACCAACTCTAGTCACGAGTCCTGTCTTCTTCAAGTTATGGTGGCAGCGGGTATGGCCCTCAAAACTGTCATCATGCCGGATCCGGTGGCCGCACATCAATCACAACAGATGGTCAGAGAAGCCACAAGAGAGCTTTACGCTCGGAAGACCAACTCTCTTGGGCTGCAGCAGCTTCACTCAACGACGCAGTGCATCATCCTACTTGCGTGGCATGAGCTCTGCCTCGGGCACATCAAGTGAGTAAGAAGAGGGCTGTCAAAATTGAGAAGATTGTAGACGCTGATGCCATCTTCTGAAATCCGATCAGGAGGTCTTCGGTATGGTTGATAAAGCTCTCTGAATTGTTGCACCGAAGCTTCAGTCTTCGGCTACAGGCTTCTTCCCGATTTCCCAGGATCAACGGCATAGACATAGGCTTGATCGAAGAAGAAGAGCTCAAAACGATGCGAGCCATCACTCAAATGATCTTGCTTTGGCTCAACGTGAACTTGGGCACAGACTTCAATACGACCTCAATGGGTCGAACACGACGATCACTCGACGGCGGTGCTGGCCGATCGAAGCTCTGGGAACTCGATGATATCAGTGGCAACATCTCTGCTATCGGGAACTTTTTTCATAGCTCAGAAGCTGTGCAATCTGTCTTTCCAGTAATTGCTTGCCTTGCGGAGACATGGATGTACGAGCAGTGCATTTCCCAGCCGCACGGTGGCACCCTCGTCAATTCTCTGCAAGAGCAACTGGGAATGAAAGTCGATTGCATCCTTCGCCGTGCCAGCGAGTACACCCACGGTAATGGCAGAGACAAGGAAAAGAATCGCATTGCCGGGCCCTCGATCGCATTCTCCGCTTTGATGCTTTGCTTTCAAGCTCTTCGACCGTTGCCTCACAAGATAACAGCGATTGATGGCGACACGGTGGAACATCTGTTCAAGACCTGCGCTGCCATCACGATCCAACTGAGGGATTCTTTGGGCAACCAAACCCACGACTCTTCCATACAACCAGGTCTCATCTGCTTTGCTCCTCAAGCTAAAGGAAACATGACGCTTCTGCAGATGCGAGGCGAAAACTCGATCAGCCTGACTATCGCCGACGGCCTTGTGCAGACTATCGCTCTCTTGCTTATGCATTTGTCTAGCGATACTGCCATCGAGAATCGGGAGATGACAGCTAGCGCATCAAGAGCACTTATCTTGAGCACCGAAGCTCAAAGCGCAGTAGCTCAGAAGCTGGGTGGTATCCTTGGTATAGTCGGAATTCTGACCGAGTGCCTGGATAGCCTTTCGGTGAGCGGTAAGCAATCGCGGGACTTGCAACAGCGTCTTTCTACTCTTCGCCTTCAGCTTGAAGGTCAAGGTGTAGAAGCCGACATTTCCTTCATCTTTGATCTGGCTCTCAGTCCGGGTAACAACAGTTCGCAAACGCACGACGGTGAGGGAGTCGCTCATCAATACATCTCACAAGAGCATCGGAACTTGATGCCTCAAATCGAGTGGCGAGTTCATCCGGAACAACATCAGTTCCGTACGCTTTATGGTAATAGACAGCGGGAAGCCCAAGGCCATGCTATATCGGAAACATCGATGCACCATAGTCTCCCTTACAACGCCACTCAAGATTTCGCCTCTGCCTACCACGATGCGCCTACGTCACGCGCGCTAATAAAGCATGAAGACTTGAAGGAGGAGCCCATCTACCCTTCCATGCCATCATTTATGAGCAGCAACATCAATATGCGAGACGCAGAACATCAGACGCGGCCGCTTCAGTCCTGGGCGAGATCTGCGTGCGAAACCGACTGGGCAGCCCAGGAGCTAAGCCAATATTCATCCTCAAACGTAGCCGTCGACCCATACGTAAAGGCGGACAGCTTGTCGCACTCGTTCGGCCAAAGCCTGTTGACATCGAGACAAGGATGGAGCGGGACTCGAGAGTTCCAGCGTGTAGGCTCAAGCATGTTTGCATCGAGAGTCGGCATGGACTCAGCGCCCCGTAAGTTGCACGCATCCGTCTCTACTGGTGTCAGGGCGGAGCAAAAAGACCTCTAATCGTTCTTCCCATCCCGTTGAGGCCTTCTTGACAGAACATGATTGCTACGAGAGACCCATAGACGTAGGCAATTACTCCCCAAGTGGAATGACGGTTGACGGAAACTTGGGAGACAGCAGAAGTGCGTCAATACGATATAGCCACGACTGTCTCACGAACGGCCGAGCTGCAGCCGCGTCTGGAAGTCTGCACGAAAAGCAAAGGATGGTTGAAGACCTAGATCGGCCATACCACGGCAATCTGTTCGGTGGGACGTCGGCGGCGTCGACGCTGACGGTGGAGCACGAACATGCAATCGCGGCTGTCCAAGGGCCGATGCACGTCGGTCGAGAAGTTCCCATCACAGCACGAGAAAACGCAACGATGAACGATGCCGTGATCGAAGTGACTGCACCCGTGGTGGCTAGTGCTCTAGCCTCGATTCAGCGGTTGGAAATCATGCTTCCGGACGCTAAGGCAGGCACAGAGCGTCTCGAGTGGCCTGCGCAACTCGCCGACAATTGTAACCAGCATGCGAGCGTGGGTCAATTGGAGAAAGCCTGAGAGCCGTCTGGAGCCACGCTATTCGGGAAGCGTCCTCCCTTTGCTCTGTGATTTACGCAAGACGCGTTTTGATGGCTCCCCTCCGTCCCGACGCTTCATTACTATTCTGCACGTTTAGATCATCCTTTTGCGATACGTTTACAATCTGTGAAAACATCAGAGCTGCGGCTACGGCAAGCTCCGCTGAGAATGCGTTTCGAAGATGCGAGCGATTGCGTTCCTAGTAAAAGCGAACTGCTAAACGCCAAGGCCGTCACTGAGTAGTCTACTTGCGCAAAGACACAGGGAAGCCCACATCTGCCTAAGACTGGATTCTTGTGCTGGTGGATGCCTGGAGGTGGACCAACAGCGGGAGCGTTGACAGGAAGGCCGGGTGGCTAGTTCCTGACAGACCGAAATGCGGCCAAAAGACGTCAACCCATGAAAGAGAATGAGCGCTGTGCCTTGATCCCACCGCCGACAGCTGCCCGAAAATCTTCAACAATGCAATTACAACCATACTTATGACTACTAATTGTGACTGTAAATTGGCATCAGCTGCTTAGGCCCCTCCGGAGATCTCTGCCACGAGATTCATTTCGAAATGCTAGCTAAGCTTCTTTTCAACGAGGCCAGGTCGAAATTCAAAGCGCAGCAACGGGGTGGACCCCGCATACAAAGCCGGTCTGGCAGGCTCATGCACGCAGTTGCTTTGTTTCGTGCACAGCGTGAGTACCTTCTACCTCGGCTCTAGTCCGTTTCAAGTGTAAGGCCGGCCTTGCCCCGCCTCAGTCTTATACAGTTACACGGCTCCTCCGCACTTTTTCAACCAGCAGCTGCTTGAAACGCCAGACTAGCGGGGCGGCTGGACGTAGCAGCGCGTGTCTATGAACTACGCTTTGATCCAGCGCGCGTCTATGCACTCACAACTACACTTTGATCCAGTGCGCTTTTGCTAGCCACCGCGGCCAACCCAGATCGTAGCCAGCCGCACCTTTTGCCACTCTGCTCCACGCCCAAGCCGACCGAATCGTTCGGCCTCTCCGTCAAGTCGAATTGACCAGCAAATTAAAGACGCGGTCCTCCGACGTGCAGACTCACGCCCTGTTGCTAACAGGTGGCGGAGATCGAACCCGTTTCTAGGTCCCTCTAGCCGCTGTCTCTGGGTTACCTTCTTGCCGTCACGTTGCCCTGGTGTATTGTGCTTGCCAGGCCGTTTTGACAACCTCACGAGACTGCAGCCCACCTTCGGGTTGACCGACAGCGGTCAGATATCTGATCTATCATCATTCTTGTGCGCTTACAAAAAGCCAGCATCTGCTTTGCCGCTTCCGTCAGCGCACCGGCCCAGTTCCGCTCCGCAACAGCTCTCGCAACAGCTCTCGCAACAACTCTCGCAACAGCTCTACTAGATCCAGTCAATTGTGCCCTTCGGGCAAGCCGTCCACCTCGACGGAAACGGAGTTACAGCGAAACACTGCACATCGGGAGTCAGGCAAGCCTACAGCCGACAGGCGACCCAATCTGCTACTGCTAGAGCGCAATATGGCTTCTAGCTCTCCTTCTTCCAAGTCTAGTATCAGAACTATCACCGCGCCAGGCTTTTGCTTCCAGCTGATAGCAGCGATACCCACCGCATGATGACATCCTCTGCCATGATGGCTGCTGCCGAAACGCTGGCTTCGGTTGCCTCGGCCGGGCCTTCCAGCTCTGGCCAAGGCTCGATCAGTCCCACGACAAAGTCGCGCCCTCCTCTCAGGTCCTCCTCGTCCGAACCCAAGAAGCGCACCAGGCCTGTTAGCGCTTGCGAGGCTTGTCGCGCCAAGAAGGTGCGGTGTCTTCTTTCTCCTGACGCTCCCGTCTGTCAGAACTGCCTCTCGTCCGGGAAACAGTGCCTCTTTCGTGTCGATGATCTGGCTCCAGCCCTCCGTGCAGCAAGATTCTCCCACTGCGGTCCACCAACCGCCAATGCCAGGGTGGTGGCCAGCAAGAAGGCGAACAAGTCCGGCACCCGACGAGCTTCAGAGGACGATTCAGAAAGTGCAAGGCAAAGGCAGAAGCGAGTCAAGTCCACCGATCCCAGAGAAGGTCTCTCTGAAGACCGTGAGACCTCTGCCACCCCTAGTTCTGCCAAGCAAAAGGCCAAGGCGGTCTTCAGATCCTTTGCCAACCCAACCCATCTCGCTGCACCATTACCTGCTCCGTCTTCCTCTACCACCGAGCCTCTCGCTCCCTCGACTATAGTTCCCTCGACTCTCGCTGCCTCGACTCTATCGTGGGATCAGCCGCAGGCCGTCCGTCCGCAGCCCGCCATGTCACGTCATCGATCCGATACTTGCTCTTCCCAACAGGACCCTTTCACTGCATCGTATCCTCCGCTTCCATCCATATTCTCCCGGCCAAGTCTTGAAGCGGAGTCCAGCTCCCATTTGCCTGCCAGCGACGTTGACCACTTTCCACATTCGCATGACCCCGCCTACTATGGCCATCCTGTTGGTGCCATCCCTTCTGAGGCAAGCCCCGTTGGCTCCACGTCCGTCTTTTTGCAGAAGCACTCTCCGACCAAGACAAGTCCTTCGTCAGCGAAATCAAATCGCTCAGCAGCTGTTGTCCGATCGATCAAAGACTCAAAGCATACCTTCTTCGCGACGCCGTCACAGAACAAAAAATCTCGGTCTGGTTTCCGTAGACGTCCTGTTCAACCCGTGGACCCCATGTCCCTAGAGTACTATGGGCATCCGCAGAACCCCCAACTCGTCAAAGTCGAAGATCCCCAGCATCACCCCATGGGAACAGCCGCACAAAGGGAGCAAGACTCGCCCTATCCCGTCGTCTCGGATGAGCTACGCGATGGGATTGAACGTTGGCAGCGCAGAGGCGCTCCCCGTCCCGTCGACGAGTCGGATGACATCGTCGAAGATCATCACTCCATACCGCAGCCTCGACCCAAGATCGTACTTCCTTTCTTTCGATGGTTTGGCACCACGGCCAATACACCAGGTTACCGCAAGATCAAGGTCGGCGTACTGCAAGACTCGGAAGTGCCCGGCACCGACGATTTTGTCCCTGACCTTGACGAAATGCCACCTTACAAGTCAAAAGATGCAGAAGGCTTTGTAATCCCTGGTGACGACGCCTTGAGAACCACTGTGCCGACGTCAGATGAGATACATCTTTCGCCCCCGCCGTTACCTCTCGCAAGTACGCCGCCGAGGATTGATAATAAGGCCTCGTCGTCGGTCACTCGAGAGCTTTTTGAGATTAATCGTCCTCGATATCCTCGTAAGGACATTCTCCAGCATCTCGTCTCTCTCTTCTGTACCCACTTCAAGCCATCATGGTGCCCCTGGATGGATGACGAAGAGCTTAGCAATAGCGTTGAGAGCGGATCGATGCCTGCGATTCTGGCAAATGCCGTCTGCGCCATTGCCGCCCGGTTCTCCAACAAGGCTGAGCTTCGCAAAGCTCCTCGAAAGTCGTCTGGAGATCCGTTCAGCGAGATGGCCAAGATTTTGATCATTCCCCTGCTCTCTTTCCCCTCGATCGAGGTCATCGAAGCCCTTCTCTTGCTCAGCTACGCCGAGTTCGCAGCTGGAAGCGATTCTGGCTTGTGGATGTATGTCGGAATGGCACTCCGCATGTCTCAAGACCTAGGTCTCCAACATGAGGTCAGTGTCCAAAGCATCCCTAACGACAAGCAGCAAGGAAAAGCACGACTACTCTTCTGGGCGGTGATAGGACTCGATCGTATTACCACTTTCGGTACCGGTCGTCCCGTCTCCATCCGTGAGACAGAAATCGACACCGAGCTTCCTAGGCTGAGCGAAGCTAGCGACATGACCGATGAAACGCTGGTTTTTGGTCACATTGTCCGCATTCTTCTGCTACGAGGAAGGATGGGCGAACTACTTAATCGACGCGAGCGCGAAGACTCGGCGGTCTCCGGAGAGGAAACCAAGCGCGAGTTGACCCGCATGTGGTTAGAGTTGGCGCAAAGCTACTCTGACCTGCCTGCGTACCTTCATTTCAACGTGCAGACTTTCCAAAACAGCGCCGCTCATAACCAAAGCCCTGGATTCGTCTATCTCCACGTCCTCTTCCAGTCAACAATCGGATTGCTGGACCGACCAGCTCTGATGAAGAAGTTCACGTCCGACTCTATCCCGTTGCTACCGACCTTTGCACCGGCTGCAAGCGCAGCAGCGTCCCGGACGATTGCTGACATACTCACGCTTGGCGATGCTTTCGACGACCGTTGCATCATCGCCTCGCCCTATTTAGACCAATTGGTTTTGCCTGCGGGCAGGTCCTTTGTGGCTGAACGTGAAGCAGCTCGAGGAGCACTTCGAAACATGGGTCATGGCACAACGCCGGCGCCATCACGGCCCCCGTCTCGCGGAGGACCTCCGCGCCAACCGAGCCGCACCAGTGCTCTGGTCTCGACCAAGTCCTACGCAGAAATCAATCTGGGAGGTTGTCAAAGAATCCTACAAAAACTGCAGCAATATTGGGCAGGAGCGTCTTGGCCCCTTCGAGCTCTTGAGCAAGAAGCAGCAGGTAACCGAGGCGACATAGATCCGCAGGCATCCGATGACGATGCACAAAGTGCCCCGATCCGAGACATTGAGATGGTCTTGAAATGGGCGAAATCCCGGATTCGGTCGCAAAAGCGTTTGGCTCGGTCCTCGTATCCGACGCCCAAAACTGATGCTGCGACGCTCTCCGGGGTTATGCAAGACTTGGACGAAGCACAGATCGTGGGACACAGCATGAATGGATCCGAAGAATTTGCCTCCAATAACAGTGGAGATTCCCCTTTTGGTTTGGGCATCTCCGCAGGGCTGACGTTCGATATCGATGCGCTACTGGGTTCCTGGGGCATGGATCAGTTCGGCCCCGGTTCGGCCCTCCACTCGTCCGTCGCTCAGTATCATCCTGCAGGGGGAGCAAACGCAGACGCTGCTTCCGACCAGCTGCCAACGCCGCATACTGGTGCGGGCCACTCACCGTATCCTTCTAGCACCGTGGCATCGAGTCAGATGGCTGGCGTCAACGGTTCGTACGGCGCTCGACGACCTTCAGTGGGAGTGCCGTCGCACCATCTCGGGGCGCATCCGCAGCCGGGGACACCGTCGTCGTCGACGCACTTGCATCCCGATCCGCGCTCGCTGGCACTCGTGGGCTCGTCTGGCGCGCGCCACTACCCGGCGTCGCCGAGCCGGCATGGCGCCAAGCCACATCCGGACGAGGGCGACGTTGCCAGCGCCCACTCTCAGTACCACTACCCGACGCCGGGCCAGCTGGACACCTCCTCATTCGCCATCGCCGAGTTCTTCTCGCACGACCAGAGCGTCTGGCCGCTGTCCATCCAGAACGAGGAGATCGACCACGAGGCGGTTAGCCTCATCGCCTCCGCGCTCCAGCTGCCCCCATACCAGTGACGCCCCCTCGCGCTCCCAACCGCCCGCTGTATTTGTGTTCCTGGCTGCTCCACGCCGCCTACGCCCTGTACGATAGCACATGCCAAAGTTATCCCCGCTCACAACGTCCTAGAACCAGCCGAAGCGTCCTTCGCGCAGGCAACGACCCGCGCCTCACTAGGGCACAACTGCCTAAAATGTCGTTACCATTGTGCGAGCAGATCCTGTTCAAGATGCGTGACAGTGACGGGAAGGGGTGAAGCGATAGGTGCGGTAACGTGTAGCGCGATTGTCCAGGGCGGCGGTGTCGATCCGTTAGGTAGTGTCCGAGGAGCTCGAGATCCGGAAGGTGGAGGTGGAGGGAGTCTATTCTATGATACAAGCGGGGAACTGGGGGAGGGGATGGGGGGTTCAGGCTATTCAGCACGCTTCTCGTGGAGGGGTAGCGAGCTGGCGGAGCTGCTGCGGTTGTGGTCGGGGTTGGCGACGAAGAGCTGCGCCTTGGGCGCCAGCCCGTGGGTGTATTTGAGCTTCTTGGCCTTGGCCGGCGTGTGTGTCTCTGCCTCTGCCGGCGCGGAAACGCGCGAGGTTGCGCTCGACAGGCTCGCCGTCCAGACAGAAGCCGAATCGGCCGGCGCCTGCGCTTCGATCGCCTTCACCCGATCCTTTACGCTGTTTCCTACGGATGCAGGCTTGGCCGAGCCCCGGCCGCTGGGCGAAGGGAAGAGAGGCGACACCATCAGAGGGTTCTGCCGCGCACGCTTCGTCGTCATCGGCGTGACAGAAGGCGTCTCGGAAACGTTGGCTCGCCGCACATCAGCTCCTTTGCGGCCATAGTCGGAGGCCAGCTCGTCGAGGCCGTCTCCGTGGAACGGACTTGACCGCGGCTCTTCGTCTTCTTCTACCAAATCGCCCAGTCCACCACTGCTCGTTTGTTCTCCTCGCCCAGCGGTAGCTCTGGTCCAATCTTCAGGAGCCCATACCACGGACCCCGGTGTGGCCTCTTCGGCATCTGCGGCTTCTGTGGGGCCCATGTTCCTTGGTCTCAGCATGCTGGGACCCCTGCTCAGGGCCGGCTCGCTGTCGGTCTCGCTTAAGGCGCTCCCGGTCCGCGTCGAGGCGGTTCGCCGGCTGCTACCAGTTCGCGTACGTTGGATCACATCCATGTTGCGGAAGCGCGTCTCGAAGTGCGAGGATGCCGCTGTCTTGGCCGATCCGAGACTCGATAGCGACCGGCCATGTTGGTAAGAGGCGAAAGGCGAAGGCTCTTCATCGGATTCCACTCGCCTGCCCATCTCATCGAGGCCTGCAGCATGCGAAGCTGATCGCCGTTGTGCCTCATCCGCGAACGGATTCATGCTTTCCGAGACATCGCGAGACCGCGGCGACTCTGTAATAGCTTCCAGCCCGACACCGGGCGCAGATGCCGGGTCGCGGATCGGAAGACTCGCACCAGGACCGGAGAGCAAGCGGCCGGAGGCGCTTCGTTCCAACAGTGAGGTAGCCATGAAGCGATCCCACCAAGTGGGACTGCGCTTCATCATCGAACTGCCCGAAATTTTGCCAGGGCCGGCTTCAGAGAAGGATACGATGCCCCCTGGAGAAAGGACGTCGCGAGATTTGCTGGAGCTGTTCATGTCGCTCTTGCTTGTCGTGCTGTGCGACTGTGTAGATGGCCCGCTGGATGGAACATTGTGCCGGTCGACGTCGGATTCGCGCTCATCGTAGTCGTACCCGTCATTATCGTAGTCGTCGTATTCCAGCCTGCCATAAGGTCTCTTTCCGGTTATGGCTGCACTTGCGGCGCCGAGCAGACCAATACCCGCGGCCGCTCCAGTGTACGAAGCCATCGCATTTCCAGGGCGATTGACAGTGGGCGGATCCTCGAAGGGCGACTCCACATAGTCCTCACCTTGACCATTGTAGTGCTGCAAGTTGCCAATATCACCCAGTGATAGGTCTTCACCCCGCACATGGGCGTAAGAGTGTTCATGAAGGCGTTGGTGGCCCCACACCGGGCTCTCGGGCTCTTCTTCTGCTTCCACGTCGCGTTTAAAGAGACTGTTTCCGTCCACTTCATCAGCAAGCATATCGAACCTAGGAGCATGGTTGGTCTCCCTCCTGCCCAAACCGGTCAGAATAGCCAAACGTTCGCGAAAATGCGGTCCAGACCCTTCTAGAGCATGGCCGATGTTGCCCATCGTGTATGGCAGTGCCCCGGTCCGGCCTCGACTCCGGCTATGCTGGGCTCCATCAGCAAAAGCTGTCTCTCTTCCGCCGACCCTGTGGTACTGTCTGTCATATTCACTGTAGCTAGGTCCTTTCTCCATCATGTAGCCATTCTCCGGATCGGCTCCATCTGTCCAACCGGTATTGCCTAAAAGACCAGCAGAACCGTCGCCCTGGCGCCAACTGCTTGGTGATGTTCGCCTTCGATATACGGCATAGCCCGCACCAACGATCAAACCGGCGCCAATGATCGCCCCTAGAGCGGCGCCTGCTTTGGTACCATCGCTCGACCCCTTGGCCTCCTTAGCTGTTCCAGTATCGCCTGTGCCAGCATCCGTGGTAGGAAAGCTTGGGTTCGAGCTGGTGGGATCCCCAGAGCTTGAGTCTGGATCTGATGACGACAGATTGCCTCCAGAGCTTGTGCTGGACCCATTGCCATTGGGAGAGGAGGAGGCGGGTGTGCTGTTTCCTGACCCGGACGCGAGGACCTCAGGATCTGGTGTGTAGGTGGTGGACCATTTCCCACCCGTCCATAGCCCCTGGGATGTAGAGGCGAGTGTGGTCCCGTCGAAGACATGGAGAGTTGAATCAGCGGCATTGCCGCCAGACCAGCCCAGGCCAACGACGACTTGACGACCATAAGCTACCGCCACGTGTCCATACCGTGCACCGGGGCCTTCCGTAGTATTGACCTGATTCCACATGGGCGGTTTGACGCTCCAGTCTAGAATCCAAGCGTCACTGTAGACAGTGGAGAAGTCTGCGCTAGCGCCGCCTTGAATGAAGACCCGCTGATTTGGCAAACTGACAGCAATGTGGCCGCGCCGGGGCGAAGGGAAGGAAGCGGAATCATTTGCTTGCCGCCTAGTCAAGTTTTGCTCGGACCCTTGCGTATCCGTCTGCGTCCATTTTTGAGTTTGTGTAGAGAAAGCGTAGACCTGCTGTAGCGGTTGTAATTGTCCGCTGATGTCCATCCCACCGAGGATTAGCAGCGTCCCATCACTCAGCAAAGTGGATGTGGAGCCAGCGATACTGCCGGCCGGTGGACTCCCCGCTGAAAAGCTGACCATCTCTGTATTGGTGTCCAATGTCCAGAGCTGATCGAGCAGTAGACCGGAACCGTCTGCCTTCTCTCCTCCCACGATCCAAACACAACCATTGTTGTCGCTCTCGCTCGTGTGATAGGTTCTGCGCATTGGCTGAGACCAGTCAGGCCGTAGAAATGTTGCTGTACGACCGGCGGTGGAGTCTGTTAGGTGGACGATATAGGCCGAATCATTGTTGGTTTGAACCGGCACCTCAGGATTTCCATCGCCGCCGAAAAGGATAAGAGACGTGCTGTTGAGTGGTGACAAGGAATGGAAGCTGACGATTGGGGATGCCAAACCGGCAGGGTCGGGTTGTACTACCAGCCAGGGAGGCGTTAGAGCGGAGAAAGATGTAGAAAGATCGAGGGTATACATCTGAGCGTCGCTAGGCGCTGAGGAATACGTGTAACCGCCACCAGGCCCCTGAGTTTTCCCGCCATGTACTATGAGCTGCGAGCCGATGAGAGCAGAGGCTTGTCCCCACCGCGGACCCACCGTGGTAGATGAAGCGTTACTCTGGCCATTTGCAGTGGCGGAGAAGGCGCTGACAGCTGCAAAAACGGTGCCTATCGTAGAGGCCAGCCGCGATTTGCTTCGAAAGCGCCAAGGTACCGATAAAGCTACCATAGTGCGGTTTGACTTCGAGGTGTAGCGCAGACCACTGATGCTCGTCAACACGAGCTTTCAGGGGACGACCCCAGGGCGAGAGTAGCTTAGAGGCTGTACCTCTCTTTGAGCGTGATATCTGTGTGGCGAGGTTGATGGCGTTGCTGTCAACGATGTGAATAGCAATAGCGCCGCGTCTCAAGGCCTGCAGAGAGCAAAGCAGGAACGCCAAATGTAGCCCTCTTCGATCAAGCTGTATTTGGAGAGGCCAGGTCGGCTTAGGCTGGAATCTGCAGTAACGCAGAGTGGACAGCCAGCCGGCTGTTAATACAAATTGCGGACAGGAGGGCAGAGTCGAGTAGCTGAGACGCTAGACCCTGGAAGCGATATGAAGAGAAGGTAGCTTAAGCCAGAGCTACTGCACAGCGACTACAAGCTGCGTCGGTTACAGCTAGAGCCCGGTTGTAGATGGTTCAGCAAGCGTGATGCTCAGATCGAGCCAGGGCTTGGCTTGGCTTTCGGGTGCAACGTCAGATCCTGCCTTCCGGAGGTCGGAGATGGTTGTTGAATGGGTAGTAGAGGGGCAGAGTGATAGGGGCATCATGCATGCAAAAAGGTCGTAATAACGAACTATCAACCCCCAAATACTAAGTTATACATTTCTACCTTGTGCCGTAACGCAACAATCTTTATTCGGCAGGACAAGAGCAGCCTTCTTCACAGCAAGCGTAATACTAACAACCTCCAGGCTAGCTGTCCGGCTCTAGCCTCATCAACTGCATCACGAAGGACGTGCAAAGCTGTCGACTAGCCCGTATAACATAGAGTTGCGGGACTATGCTGTCATTCGGTGCAAGATTGGTACTGTAGTGTCAGATATTTGTGTCCAAGTAAATTCTATTCCAAAGTACGAGCTCGTAGACCAGGTGTTGTTCTCTGCCTCACGCGTCTGAAACCGTCGCGCAAAAGGCCCAAGAACTCACTATATATGGGCCAATTGCGCAGTTCACCCAAGGTGGGACTGCGTCGCGAGCCCAGTCGCATCCATGCACCATCCATCTGTACACTTCTATTTGCACCTGCTTTTGTAGCGTTCGATTTGCATCCCGAACCAGCTTAGCAGCCGGGGCCTTCCGAGACTGAATCTGGTCACAGTGGGGTCCAGCCCGCTCAGGAAGTCACATTAATCGTCAGGTCCACTTCGTGTTGATGTGGAGGGGGTAGAGGCACCGCCCCTGTCTCGTCACATCCAAAGTCACAGTCACAGTCTCTGCTAGCCGAGTCACGCATCTCGAGGTGTCAAACTGACAGCATACGCGCCTGCAGCAATTCCTTTTCTTGCCCCTGAGTGACGTGGGCTTAACGCCATCCGCTGTACGGTCAGCTTAGCATTTCATCTCCTGTGAATCTGGTGACGCCCAGGGCATCGTAGGGCCCTACCGCCTGCCGCCAACTCTCGCCCTCCGCATGATGACAATTCGAACCGGATGACGATTTGCCAAGTGTTTGGCCGTTGTTTACAGGTGTCGTGCAGGAGCTGAGGCTTGCCAAAAGCCCTTCTAATTCTCCGAACATCGCCTGATCGTGTATAGCGTAGGTCTGGCGCCAAGAGCTGTTCCAAATAGGGCAGGAAAAAGGTCGAGAGGCGTCTGCCGAAGTGAAAACGTGTCACTGCGCTGGCTCGCAGTATTGGCTATAGCAATGACAATGTTCCGTCAGCTCTTTTCTTAGCACGAACTGGCCAAGTCGGCAAACCCTTCGTCACAGCGTCGTGTCGGCTTGATCGTCTGAGGTTTCGCTCACTGGCCACATCACGATTTGGCTGTGAGAAGCACAATCAAGGTTCACTTTCGGCCTGAAGCCGATGCGAACTCCAATCGAGACCACCGCAAGGGAAATAGGTGTCAGTCAGCTGTATCACGATGACCGAAACTGTCAAGGTTACGCAGTCCAGCTCGCTAGAGCCTAGACAGACTACACATTGCTATGCATTTACATTCTTCGGCTTTTCCGTCCTTCACTTCAGTTGCGAAGTGATGAATGGGAGCGAACTAGGGCAAGGTAATGCCGGGGAAAGGGGCCAGAAGCGAGAGGATCTATGGGGAGAGGAAATCAGATTTTGAAAGATACCGGCTGTCGCGTGAACTGTCCGCTTCCGACCAACTCTTTGAATTTGAGGTTTGGTTCTCCGACCTCACATCTGCCGCATACGGCTCAGCTTTTGCGTAGCTTAGAGCGTTTGGCCCCTGAGCGCACCCTTCCCAGTTGGCCCTTATTGACAGATGCCCTTCCCTTCCATAAGCCATCAACATCGTCGGAGAACGACAAACTACTATTTGGCCAGCCGCCGTCGCTCTTGCCTCCCACTACCGGCACAGCTTAACTCCATCCGCCTCTTTTGCCGACTGATCCGCATCGGTCTCACTGCTTTCTTTACTGTTCGCTTTCCCTCGATCTGTTCACTCTCTCTCGACCATCTTACCTCTTTCCACTGGGCTTTTACCTTCCCCTACTTGTCCGCATCAGGCGCTGCAGTTCTTTCATTCTACCTTCTCTGTTCCATCGGTTCTGGTCCTACTCTTGGCCTCGCTACTTCTCGTATAACGCCTGCAACCGCAACCCACCTCAGTCCACACTTTTGGCTGCCATTGCCGATCATACGTAAGTAAACCTATCAGCAAGCGCCTCATTGGTCGTCAAGCGTTCCGATTGGCGGATGGCGCAGGTCGTTTTACATCCTGGCTACTTGTATGGCGTAGGCTACTTGTATAGCGTAGTATACATTATCTGCGCCCTGGCCTTTAGCTTTCGATCGCGCTTGTCTATGTCCATCGCCACTCTTCAGGGCTTATAGGCAGTACGCTGATATCCTCTTTCCCCTTCTGCCTCATACTGTTTCTTGCGCCCCTTCCACTTCATCGAAGCAGCCTTCCTGTAACACAAACAGGCGCCGACCCAAGGCCGAGGCTTCCCGTACCTGAACAAGCACGTCGTGCTGTTGGACTGCTCCAGCATGGATCGGTTCGATGTCATTAACTTTGCGGACCTATCAGGTCCGCATGGCGGCGCTTGGGTCAAGATTGGAGGTGGCAGCTTTGGCGTGGTCTTCAAGGGCGAGTACCTCGGTACTGAGGTGGCCATCAAAGAGGTGCTGCCCAACAACACCTACGACGTTGAAAAATACTTTGAACGAGAGTGTGTTCTCATGAAGGAAGCGCGCCATCCCAATATCGTCCAATACATAGGCTTGACGAAGAGCCCTGGGCCAGAAGGACGGATCTATATCATCTCAGAGTTCGTCGGAGGCAATGTCCGCTCCTACATTGCAGATAAGAACAAACCTTTCCCGTGGCGCTTGCGGATCAGTTTTGCCATGGACATCTCGAGAGCAATTGCCTATCTCCATGCGAGAAACTGTATGCACCGCGATCTCAAGGGTGAGAACTTACTCATCACCGCCAACGAACGTATCAAGGTCTGCGATTTTGGCTTCGCTCGCATAGCCGCCAGGAACGAAGACGAAATGCGCAGAATCAGCTATTGTGGCACCGATGGCTACATGTCTCCCGAGATTCTTCTGGGCGTTGACTTTGGCTTGCCTTCGGATGTCTTTTCCCTTGGTATCATCTTCGTCGAGATCGCCGCTCGCCATCTTGTCGATTCCTATACCTTCAAGCGCACTATGCCAGGCTTTGGTTTGGATGCCGACGAGGTGCGAGAGATGGCTTCGGATGGTTGCCCAGAGGCGTTCGTCCAACTCGCACTTGACTGCGTTGAGGAAGACCCCAGAGATCGTCCCGAGATGCGTCAAGTCGTCGCTCGCCTCAGGGATATCGAACATGAGGTACTATTGCAGGAGGAGAATCGATATGCTATTGGCAGTGTACGGGGTGCCACCATTCAGTCTATTATGGGAATCAAGGCTAAAAGACCAACTGCTCCACGTTTACCCAGCTTCAACGGTACTGTCAAACTGGGCCCCCTATCACAAGCAGGTTCTGACGATAGCGGTGACGAGATCGAGGAGGCTCTGGCTGCGCTCGAAAAGATTGGAATCGAGCCGGAGGATCACCAATCCCCTGGAACCATCAAAGCAAGTGGTACATTCAAGGCTTCCGGGCATGGCAATCCTTGGTGGAGCGATGAGACCACCGACGCCTTGCCAAGTATTACTCGCAGCTGGTTGGCATCTCCAGGCGCGGCCGCCGAGCGGGTCCGTCAAGATTCGGAAGCAGGTCTGCTTGAGAATGCAGACTATGCAGAGAGCGATTACAGCACCTCAGTCGTCAGATCTTCCAGATTGACCCAGCGGCATGCGCCTCTTGACATGCCCGATGAAAAGCCCTCAACCATGTCGGTGCGGACGCTTCGCCAAGGCGATTCGCCTTTGATGATTCCGGAGCGACGAGACTCTGCCGACACCTCTGTGGCTCAGTCCTTTATGACTGCACGAACTCGCCGAGCTGATCCGTCCATTGCACTCGCCACGATTGCTTCTGCAAGCTCCATTGGTGGACAACAAGCCATTTGCCATCGGTTTACCCTGGTCAAGAACGGCACAAGGCGTCCTGCTTCGATCGCATCTGCGGCGCGTCAGGCCGTGTCTACAAGCACTCATGCTCCCGTCGGATTCTACCCAAGCCTTCTGCCCCCAGCGTTGATGCTGACCAATGCATTGGCCAAATGCTGGGTGTGCGGTAAGAGGATAGGTTGGAAGCCATTCATGGACTGCGATGACTGCCCTTACAAGACCCACGTGGCCTGCGCTGAGCTGGCCCCTCCCACCTGCCAAGACTTGCCCATTCCGCCGGCCTCCGGTGGCAGCAGTGTCCAGCCTGTCTTGTCTCCTCACAACGCCTCCCGACGGAACTCGAAGGCCTTTGAAGTAGGAGACCAGAAGAACATCTCGGCTGCCGCAGCTGCTTTGAAACGCGCGTCTCTGAACGACAATAGCGAGGAGACGCCCGCCTCCCCAAAGACCAAAGCCAAAAAGAAGCTCTTCGGCGGCTCTGCGCTGAACAAGAGTGCTGTCAAGGCTTGAGAACCAATTCATAGACATCTTACTCCAAGCTGGCTGTACGGTGTCAGTCTAGGCCTTCATTATCTCCGCATGAACCATGTTTCTCGACCCCATCTCTTGATTCCAACAGACTCAGACAAGGCTACGTCTCTTCCTAGAATCTTAGCATCATTGTTCCAGGCAACGCCTAGGGCTGTTGCACTGCAACGTCCAGCATTCAGATCGCATCTTCCAGCTGTCTACCAGCACTTTCAACTCTGCATGGCCCTTCTTGCCAGTCTGGCGAGCAGAGCCTTCGCCTTGTGTTCCCGCCTTTTCCGCCGACTCACGACCGCCGACACGATTACGACTCAACACTTTCTTGCAATTGTACTCTTTCACATCTAATCATTCACTTTCAACACCAGCAAACTCACGGACAATGAATGTCTAATGCAAAAGAAAAACCGATGTTGCAGAGAGTGTACGGGGCTTGAGGCGTGAAGGGGGGGGGGGGTTGTTAAGTGCGGGAAGGCAGGGAGTGCGCGTGGGGAATGGGCCAGCAGAGGGAAGGGTGCGAAGCTAGTGGCCTGCTCTTCTGGCCTTGCCGGGCCTCTTGGCGGCGCCGGACTTCTGCTTTGGTCTGAAGCCGGCCTTGCCGGCTGTTGGCTTGGCTTTGAGGGGCTTGCTTCCGCGGGCGCCGCGGGTAGGGCCGACGCTGAAGTCGTTGGTGGACTCGGCGGTGTTGCTCTTGGCGTACTTCTTCTTGCCGCCGAAGCCGTACTTGGAGTCACGGGCGGTGCGGGGCATGCGCGCCTTTTTGTTGGGGCCATCTTTGCCGGCGGCGGCGGACTTTCTGCCGGGCTTGTCGGCGATGGCCTCCTCGAGACGCACGTCGAACTCGTCGCCCTCGCCCGCATCGTCGACGGCAGTGTGCTTGCGCTTGAGACCCTGGATCTTGTCGTTCATCTCCTTCTTCTTGCGCAGCCGCTCTTCCAGCTTCTCCACCTGCACCTTCTTGCCAAACTTCTTGAGTTCGCGCTGCTTCTTGGCCGCCTCGGACGCCTTGATCGCCGCGGTCTCGTCGAGCAGCTTCTGTCGGATCCTCTCCATGTGCTCGTCGGTCTTGACCATCTCGGCAAAGAAGTCCGACGGCCGGGCAAACGCCGTGCCGCTCGCCTCGACCAGCTTTCGTCCCTCGACGGCAGCATGCAAGGCCTGCTTGTAGAAGGCAAGCTCCCTCTCCAGATCATTCTCTGCATCGGATACCTCGGACGAAATAGAGGTGGGGTATGTTACACGCATCGTTTCGATCCAGGGGAGCTTCGAGGAGGACGAGGGAGAATCGAGGCGGATGTCTTCATAGATCCGGCGAAGGGCGGCTTCATTGTTGACCTTGATGCGCTGGACTCGCGAGGCCTTGGCAGACTCGGAAATCTCAACATCGTCCGGAATATCTTCGTAGGCAATCTGCTCTTCCTCGTCCTCTTCGGCGTCCTCCTCATCTTCCTCTTCCTCCTCTCCTTCATCGTCAGACTCCTCAGCGGGCACAAGGCCACTACGAGCGATGGATGCAGCAAGAGTATCACCGTTAACGGACGGCTTCACCCTCGGAAGGTCGTCGTCATCTTCGACTTCGTCTGCAGCTTCTCCGTTCTCGGCAACTTCGTTGTCGTCCACCTCCTCATCCTCCTCTTCATCGTCGTCCTCGTCATCATCGCTGTCTTCTCCAGCAAGCTCGTCGAGAGCGGCCATGTCGGCATCATCCAAACCATCTTCTCCGAGAGCGTCGAGAAGGCGTTGCATACCCTTGTCGGATACATCCTGACCTTCCTCCAGGTCCGAGTCTTCATCCTCGTCGTCATTATCGCTTACAAGCTCTTGGGCGTCAGAGTCGTCCGCCTCATCTTCATCAGAATATTCGGCGAGGATAGGTTGTGCAGTTGCCAGGCCAGAGGTTGGTTTCCTAGACAGATTGGCGTGGCCGGCTGAAGGATTGCGCGGTGAAGGGGACTGGACAGGCGAGGTGGGCTTCTTGGGGGAGATCTTGGGACTGGACTTTGCTGGTGTAGAAGCGTGCCTGGTGGGTGTGGTCTGGTCCTGCTTTTTCGACTTGGCAGGCGATGCGACCGTGCTGACGGTCTTTTTGGCGGAGCCCTGTGGGGTGGCAGCGTTCTTGAGCGGCGAGGGCGACTTGGTCTTGACCGGGGTGCCGGTAGCTTTGGCTTGCGAACGCGTCAACCGGCTCGGCGTAGACGGCGTGGATGGGGCAGACGCAGCTGCCGCCGCCTTCTTCGGCGTCGCTTTCGATGTGCTGGGCATGCTGTTGGGTCGTGGGAAGATGGAGCCAGACGGTGAGAGAGCAAGAGACAACAGTCGGCTCCCGTTGTTGAGGCACTCCACCTTGCACCGCGTCGAAGCAAAAATTCACTGCACAAATTTCTTCCCAGTCATTCCCCTTCACTCGCATTGTTAGTTGTGAGAGTTCGGCGACACAACTTCGGTCGCGAAATTCATTTTTGGATTACCAATCACTAGTAATCAAACATCAGCGGGTCATAAGTCTAACAGAGTGTGAGAGGAGCCGTGTCAAACGCACGAGAAAGTCAGATGATTCAGCGTGAAGAGCTGGTTGGTTAGATTCTTTGTTGCTGATCAGACTGACGTCAGGGCTGCGCGAGCCGCATGCAGCGAGAAGCGCCATCTCGGGTGGGCAGTGGCAGGTCTTCAAGCGTGTTCGCCGAGCTGTCCGATGATTCCATCGCGTGACTCGTGCGCCGGGTGCGGGCTGTAGCTTGATGTCAGAGCTGCGAAGGCCTCTACTGTTCTACCGTCTTCCGGGAGCGGCTCTACGTTGCCCTTTTCCAGCGTTCTTCCGGGCGAGTGGCATATATAAGACCGCTTGCGCCAGATGCGCAGACTGGGTACCCGTCACACACCCAATCCATCTGATTTCTGTCAACCACACACATACACACACACGCACACTATTCACAATGGAGAAGACTTTCAACGACAAGATCCCCAGTGAGGCCCAGCGCCAGGAAGAGAACGCCAAGCGCGCCGAGCAGAACGAGCCCCAGATCCCTGGCGCCGCCGGCCGCGAAACCGTCGCTGACAAGAACCCCAAGGGTAAGTCCACGCCTCGCCCCGCCGTGTCTGTTGTAGGACATCAAACTGACACGCCCGCATATCGCACTCCCACAGAACACGACGTCCGAGGCGGCCCAGGCTCGGAAGGCAACAAGCCCATCCAAGACCCCGTCCTATAGGTTCGGCCCTAGAGCAAGAACATCTAACTTCCACACATCCGTCCATGACGCCGCAGTGTCAGTGCCGTGCAATGTATCATAATGCTGTCCCATTCTTGTCAACACGCGCGCGATAATCAGACATATTCCTGACCCCACCGCCCCGGTTTGCCGCCTGTCGTTTGTGCGCCGGGAACGGACGTGGCATGCTTGTCTGCGCTCTCGAGCCCGGGTCTCGGTTGGGACGTGCAGTGCAGCGAGGTTAGTGCCTCTCCCGCATACGCCACGACACGGCGCCGAGAAGGAGGACGAAAAAGCCGAGCACGAAGCCCAGCGCTAGGACCAGAAGGTCGCGGTAGTAGGCGCCCTTCTCGAACGCGAATAAATTGTTCGAGAAAACAGAGACCGACGCCGTGATGGAGACCCCACCGACGATGTCGACGAGCTGCAGGCCCTCGAGCTCGTTTGCGGCGACCGCCTCCAGCGCAAACTTCAACGGGCAGATCCACTGCAGCCACCGGAACGCGCCAGGCAGCTCGTTCAAATTGAGCAGGAATCCACCGAAGCCAATGTTGAAGAGGATAAAGACGCCCGCCAACAGGATTGCCACTGAAAGGTCCTCGATCAGCGCGGCAAGGACCATGTTGTACAGCGCCATGCAGACGTGGAAGAGGACCGCGATCAGCATAAACTCGAAAAAGTAGCTGGCCTGCGACTTGAGTCCGACCATCCAATACTCGATAAGGGTGAGCGTCGCGGCTGGGACGACCCGCAGCAGCGCTGCGTCGTACAGAACGTAGCTAGCCAGCCACGCCAGAGGGCCGTACAGCCCGTTGGCGCGCTCCCGCATCATCAGCGGTCGCGCTTTGGCCAAACCAGTAGCTGCCGAAAGTGCAGAGAAGCTGAGCAAGATGTAGAGGAAATACATCGCCCCGATCCGATTCTGGAAACCGGCGATCGTCAACTTGGCCTGGTAGAAACAGCCGCCGACGATCAGGCCGATGATCAAAGCGCCGACAATGTGCGCCAACGGTCCACCAGGATCCCGCATTGCCGTCAGGAAAGCCCGCTTCAGCAGCGTGGTGAATTGGGTCAAGAAGCTAGTGATCGACCCCGCCGCCATTGCGCGTTGCCACGGCCGTCGAACCGATGTCTCAACCAAAACCGCCGGTAGCGGGACGGCCACAGTTCCCGGCGTGCTGCTGCTCTTCTCCGTTTCGAGCAACTTGTACCTAGCGGAAAGCAAGGTGCGAGAGGTCGAAGCGATCTTGAGAAGGTGGTCCGCGACGTTGTGTCCCTGCGGACAGCCTTCGCCCTGCTCTTCGCACCAGGCGATTGAATGAGCGGGCGACCCCTCGTACAGCATTGCGCCACGCGACATGAGCAGAATTTTATCGAAACGATAGTAGATTTCCGACGACGGCTGATGGACGGTGACGACCACGGTGGTGGATCCTTCGCGCGGCCCGCTCGCCATGTCGCGGAAGGCTGAGATGACGCGGGCGGCCGAAAAAGCGTCGAGCCCCGAGAGTGGCTCATCCGCAATAAGCAGGCGCGGCCGCCCCACCATGACGCAGCCGATGGATACTCGTCGTCGCTCGCCTCCTGAGAGGCCGCCTCGGCTGAACTCGCCAATACGCTGATTGGCCACACGCTGCAGGCCGAGTTGTTGGATGACCCGGGCTACTATCTCCCGTTTCCGCCCTTCCGGGACGTTTTCAGCAAGCGACAGATCGGCCGACATCTTCAGTGCCTCAATAACGGTAGAATAGGCAGGCAGCGAGTCGTTTTGATCAACAAAGCCAATGTTACGGCGACTGCCATGCTTTTCTTGCACAGCACCAGCGACTTGGATAAGATTGATGATCCCTGTGTGTCTCTCGATCTTCTGGCGTCCGGCTAGGATTTCGACAAGGCTTGTCTTGCCGGCCCCCGAAGGTCCCAGCACGGCGACCATGCACCCGGGTTCGATGCGCCCTGAAACCCCTCGAAGAATGTGCTGAAATGCTTCCTGCTCCTGTAGAGGACCGACATCGTCAGAAGACCTCGCATCAGCTGTTTCGAGGAGCTTAGGCTGCTGACGCCTCTGCTTGTGCAAGCCAAAGTTCCGACGGTCTCGAACGACGTAGTTAATTTTGTTCCACTCCAGACCAACAGCGACTTCATCCGGCCCAACCGGTCGTCGCCTCGCTCTTCTTTGCGAGAGCGCACCGACGAGGAGAAGCCCAAGGATGGCAAGAAAGGAAAACCCCAGGATAACCAAACCCGCTATGAGGCTTCCGCTTAGCTTGGAGTCGTTAGCGGTTGATGCCAGCTCATCAGAGATAGTGGCATAGAACGAATCGAGTTGAGACTGAGTGACACAGGATCCGACCTGACAGTTGTCAAGCGGGAGACCTCCTTCTCCTAAAAAGTTGTTCAAGAGCTCGCCTCGAAAAGCACACTTGGTGCTTGCATTGGTGGCAGCGGGGTCAATATAGTCGCACGGCATCGAGAGGGTGCCGTTCAGATTGTTGATCACTGGAGACAGGTCCAAATGGCCGCCACCACACATGCTGGTACCGGGTATGCAGTAGCACTGCAGCGAGGTGCAGGTCCATTGCGTGCTGCCCAGGGACGGGTCACTCCCTGGGTCGAGCATGCTGGTCGAATTTCTGGCGGTGCATCCTGCTGCCTGACAATAGAACTGTTCAATGCCATCGAGCCACACCTGGGAGAGGGCGGTGTTCCTCTGCACCGGCCACGGAGCAAGGCCGGTGACAGCAAAGTCATCCAGCTCGCCCGTCTTCGATAGAGTCATGCGCATTTCGCCAGGGAAGACGCTGTGGACGGTCGCATGGTGGACAGCACAGTCGATGTACGTAGTGCGGATGGCCGACGGCTGCTTGTGGCAGACGAGGCTGTTGTTGCTCGTGAACAAGGGACTGCCGTGCACCAGCCCGAGCGATGTCTTGCGGGCCTGACAGGCGCCGACAGATTGGCAGACGTTGCAGTTGATCCCTCCGAAGCCAGCGTCGCAATTAGAGCATTGACTGCTTGACGACGGCTTCAGCACGCGCGAGCGAGGTTCAACAAAGGTGGAGTTGCAAGACCCAGCGTTGCACGCAGTCCCATTGACGCTCGTAACGCCAGGCGGACATGTCTGATACGCTGGAAGAGGACTTGCCGACATCTTCGTAGCACGAGCGCATCTAAGAGTAGGGGGGAACAAAGTTAATGGAGCATCTCTACTGCAACATAAATAATCATCAGTATAGATGACCAAGAGGTGTCCCGTAAATTGGGTTGGTTGGCTGAGTTTCTGCTCGTGTGAGACAAGCGCCGAAAGACCCTATGTTCGGTCAGTGTGCCGACACAGTGGAGCACTGTTGCTCCAGATGGCCTGCAGCGGTGCTCGGCGGCGGCAGGACGCCTGGTAGGTCAAATGAAGTGGGTGGGACGTGACCAGGTGGGCGAATCTAAATGGTGCATGGTGTGTAGACATTTTGAAAACGAGGTCTTGGGCTGGGGGCTGCCTGTAGCTATGCCTTCTGTATCATCTACAAGCGAGCGGGTAGACGAGCGACTGGATGTCGTGAAACGGCGAAAGGGTCCGAGTGCTAGGGGTACAGGCTGTCCATAATTTGCCAGGAGATCACTTGGAGAGGGTGGGAGCGCTTCAAGGTTCACTAATGAAGAGTGAAGGCTGCCTATATGCACGTTTGTAGAGAGGTAAGGAGCGACTTCCACTGACGTGTCAATTGGGGGCACTCGCTTGCAGCTATGCGTATAATATAGACAACAGAGGGGTGCAAATTTTAGGCGGTATGAGGTTATGGATGGGTTCAAGGAATTATGCATGGCGGGTATACGTAGTCTGAGTGATCGTCGTGGCACTCAGTCCGCCAGTGTCAGTGTACGTCCAAGTGAGGTGGAGCGGCTTGACAACTGGCCACTTGGCCACCAGTTCCGATGACTGTCAACCCATAATGTTGGTGGCATATGTAGAGGTAGCGGTGTTGGCAACGGCTCGGCAAGTGCAGGAACTGGCTTTTTTCCCCACGGTATCCTTACTTTCATTTGATAAAACCGTGAGCTGACATGGGAAGCTTCTTGGAGTCCTCACGCGTCGCCGCCTCCGGGCCTGGAGCTGAACCTCAAGAATGCGGGAAGGTTTATGGCTGCTCACGCGACGGCGTTCTACAAATCAGCGACAGCCATGGCGCTCACACGGTCGTCCGTATCGAAGTATCCCTGGCATGTTCTCCATGGTACCTCAGTCTTATACAAGCGTAAGCGAACTTTTCAACAGCCATCTCCTGAACGAAGCAGGAACGTAAGCCCTAGAGAACACGCAACGTTGGGAACACGTTTCCACCGTACAAATATGTTTTGACGAGAATCTTGTACGGAGGAAGAGTTTTCAACATTGCATATATCCTAAGGAACGGTAACTGGATCACAGGAGGCTTGGACGTGGACGGCAACACATGCATCCCACGTCCGACTATACCATGTGTACTGAGCTATGGCGCATGTTGGCTGCGTCATGAAGTCATCTCAAGGCATTATTTTGGTTCGACATATGGATAGCCAATGCCTAGCAAGACAGCTTCGTCGACGTGGCATCTAGTTGACAGTGTGGGTGTCGGAGCTGGTAGCAGAGACATAGAGCATCGTGGGGCGCGGTTGAGATACCTTGCGTCGAAAAAGAGGGACGACACTAGGAGCCGTTTACAAGGGCTTCTTTATGCTGAATGGCTGGCAAGGCGCAATTGTTTGCGTCTTAACACGCATCAGATTCACAGCATACACACTGATTCACGTTGGATCCATGATAATTTGCATGCGAGGGCCTGATGGAGGAAATCAGCGGAGTTAGACGCGCTCGGAAGCTTAAGATCTCGCTTCGTATGCAAGTGGGAAAAGAGTGCTGTTAGACTAATCCTTCTGTGCCGGCAAATGCTCGCTCGAAACTGGTACACAGGTGGCGGGTTGCACGTGCTGGTCCTGTGCCGCCAACGGTTCTTGCTCACATTTCCAATGACTAGGTGTAGATCATGTCTACTAACCCTTTAGCGATGAACATTGGACTGTGCGGACGATAGCCAGCTGCCATCCAAACTGCGATTCATTCCCTGCAGAAGCCTGTGTTCCTGCTGCCGCCAATAATGCAATTTCGGATGCGTGACCGTTTTGTTCACGTTGCTGATTCGCAGGCACGGCCACTGTGACTTTCGAAGCTGGGCCTGACTGTTGACAGTCACAACTGATGCCCAAACCGCACGGATTTCCTTGTCTGATTGAAATGAATAGACAGGTTAGTTCGCTTTGCCTGAGTGCGCCAAGGTGTCTCGCTTGGGCCTCTAGATGATAATCGAGTCAAGACTTTGGCAAGCATCACACTTTTCTTCTAGCATGAAATAGCGAAGGTCGAGTATGCATAGAGATTGTGATTATTATCATCTTGCTCATTAATGCCCGACAAGCGTTATCCTGCGTCGCAACGATCGGGTGGCGCCACATGACCCGCATACGCTTCCACTTGTCAAGACAAATCGCCCGCCACCAACCACAACCCGTTTCTACCACCTCCGTTTCCAAAGCTACTGCTCGCCGTCTCGGGCTACAAGACGTGCGGCGGTGCGTTGCCCTTGATCCTGCACCTCTCCCAACCGCTATTGATGATGATATCTGGCGCCTTTCCCGACTGCCAACAATTCTCGTTTCGCTGATGAGGCTTGGAACACCAACAAAGTACGTGGTGTGTGAACTAACCGGCCCTTTACTTAAGCTCGTGCCCAAGCCATCCGCACCAGACCAACAGGGGTCTTTCTACCTTGTAATGGCAGTGCTGTGTGGTGTTCCAAAGGCGACAAGGATGCAGAAAGCATACTTGTTGAGCTGATTGTGGTAGAGTTTCGAGCTGCACCGTCGTAATCAACAGTCGCGACGTTCTAATTGCTGTACTCCTTCTTCGAGCGTGGATGATAATCTGTAGTTATCGTGTCGGGACGTTCGGAACTACAAAGTAGGACTGTCGCGCTCTGGCATAACGGAAGCCAGTTACAAGTCCGGATAGGCTATTTGGGAGCAAATTTAGGTTTTCGAATCTCTCGACCCTGGCTTGGTTCGAATGGTAAATTTACTGAATACAAGTGCGGACACGACGTGGGCTCCATCCGCCTCTGCTAAGCTGCCAGGCGTGTCTTCAGAGCTTGGCTGAATGCGAGTCGGCGGGCTGTCGCCTCAGGGCAATTGCGCTATGCATCCTCCCGGTTTCGAATCAATCGAGCAGGCCATCATCACCAACGACAACGAACCCCGCGTCCCTTCCCTACTCTCGCCTGCTTTCCACCGTGATCCTTTCCACCCCTTGGCCATCCTCTACCTCCTTCACCCCCGGTAGACCCTGTCCCTTCGACCAGCCACTTACTTTGGCCCCTCAGCAGCTTCAATATCGACAGCGACCTCGTCTTGTTTCTCTTCTTGCCTCGGTCTTCTCGCCCGCTCATACCCCTCTGCTATCGACCCTGCTTGTTCCGTCTTCTCTTTCCGTTCCGACTGCATACCTCTCCTTGGCTTTCATACTTCGCCCGCTACCATCCAGGCACAATCACCCCGTGGCTACAGGCCGGCGCTCTCTACTTCTTGATTTTCGCTGCAGCTTCAGCGCGCAGGACATTAGCAGCTTCAGTACTGCCGCCCTAGCCCTTTTCCTTGGCTCCATCCGGCTCTCAATCTAGGGTTACGCTAACCCGCTTGCAGAACTCTCGACCTTAGCGGCACCACATTGTTACTCCATCGTGGATGACATTGATTCAATTCTAGCAGCTCCCAGCCCCGCCTTGACGCCTCTGCCTTTGCCAGGCAATTTTCAGTCGGCGCATCTTTATCGTTAACTGCTCATATATCCGTCTCTGCTATCTGAGCTCATCGCTACGCGCTCCATCACGTCTATCTTTATTACGGCGTGCATTGATGCACGGCTGGGTCGCTGTTGTGTCGCTTTACCCGTGAAAAGAGCTTCGATCGGGATTAGTCGGTCAGCTTAGCGGCAGAACAAGGCTCCCCTACCATCATGTCCGGCTTTGACCAGGCTTCGAATGGAGCCTTCTTTGGCTTCAACAATCTAACCCCGCAGCAACTCAACATGCTTCGCCAGCAGAGCCAGCTGCAGCAACAGACCGGACAGATGTCTCAGCCGCAACAAGCCAATCCACAAGCACAATTGCAGCAGCGCAACCCTGTCATGCCACAGCTTGGCATGCCAGGAGCCTTCAATCAGCAGCAGCTTCAAGCTCATATGACTCAACAGCAGCAGCAGCAGCAGCAGTCGTCGCAGTCCGCTGCCGGAATGATGCAAAATCAGAATCCTATGGCTCAAATGATGCGTCCACATACAATGATGCAGCCTTCGCAGGGCCAACCTCAGATGCAGCAGTCGCAGACGCCCCATCAGCAACCGCTTCAGGCTCAGATGGGTCTCCAGCAGGTCCCTCCACCACCGCAGTCACACATGCCGCAGCAACAGCAGCAACCTGTCGGTGGTATGCATCAGCAAATGGGTGCTCCTGGCACCCCAACCTTTGCCCAGCTATCCCATGCCATCGAGCAAGCCAAAAAGGGAAATCTGACGCAAGAACAGATGATACAGGTACGTTCGTTCAATGCTTGCGCACACACTTCCGCCCGGCAATGCCACCATACTCGCTATGATCTGGCGCATGATTTGCATTGCGTCATGGAAACTCACCCTCTGATCTCCGTCCTCTTCACAACAGCTTCGACAGCTCATCACTCGGCAACAAGCGATGCAAGCTCAGCAGCAGGCGCAGGGTGCTCAAGCTCAGAGTCCAGCTGTACGACCTATGCAGCTTGGTCAGACAGGAGGCAATCTACCTGTTCAGAACGCCCAGGGTTTCCCCAATTCAATCCAACGCGCGCCCCAGATGCAAGCGCAAGCTCAGATGATGGCCGGCTTGCATCAGGTACGGCCGGGCGGAGGACAATCCACCCCAACCATGGGAGCTCAAGGATTCTTCCAGCCTCCACAGCAGCCGCAACAGCCGCAACAACAACAACCACAACAACAACAACAACAACAACACCAACAATCACAACAGCAACAGCAGCAGCAGCAGCATCAGCAGCAGCAACAGCAACAACAGCAGCAACAACAGCAGCAACAGCAGCAACAAACCTCACAACCGCCACCTCAACATGCGCAGCAACCGCAGCAACAACAGTCGCAGCAGGCTTTGCAAGCTCAACAAGCTCAGCAGAACAATGCCCATATGCCCATGTCCGTGCCCGGCCAACAGGGCCCAATGAATGCACATATACAGCGAGCACAAACTCCGCAGCAAACGCAGGGCATGCAGTTGAGTCCCCAGCAGCCTCAGCCGATGCCAGGCCAGACTGGCCCGCAAAGGCCACCCGCGAATCCAACCGAACAGGGTACTGATATGCGAAATCAGCAAAACCCTCTGAATTTTCTACGGTTGCTGCATCAGCGGGTCACCGACATCGAGAGCAAGCTCGCCTCTGATCTCAGTAACGAAGAGAGGCAGGTTGTGCAGCAACAACACTCCGAGGCAAAACGCCTGCAATCCGCTCTTCTGCAGCGCTTAAATGTTCAAAATGCCCAGCAGTTTGCCATGCTTATGCAACAGGGTCAGCATGCCCAAGGCACTCCTACAGGCCAGCAGCAATCTAACGCCCAAGCAATGCAGCAAAACGCGCAGCCAACACACCAACCCCAACAACTCCCGCAAAATGGCGTCATGAACGGCGGTATGATGACCCCCAGCGGAGCCCAAGCCTCACCAGCTATTCGCCCGCCCAATCGGACAGGTTCTGCTCGCCCACCTCAGGGGCAATTTGGGAGTCCTATGTTGGGTCAGTCTGGTCTGCAGACGCCAAACCCGCAGCAGCCCGTTCCGCCACAGCAATCTCCCCAGGTTCGCCCCTCGCCGCAGCTGGGCGCCATGAATCTCGGGGGTCAAACTGGCGGCATGACAAGCATTCAGGGTGTACCTTCTTTGAGACCTGAGCAGTTCATGAAGGCCCTTGTTGATCTGATGAAGAAGCGAGGCACACCGATCACTTCGTTACCCAAGGTTGGTGGTCGTGAGCTCGACCTGTATCGCTTCTACCAGATTGTTCAAGCGCACGGTGGTAGCGAAGCTGCTCACCAAAAGGGTGCATGGCCCGCCATTGCCATGTCTCTTGAGCTTGCCCCGCTCGGCTCTCCACAGACCCAGGCGCTTGGTCAGGCTTTAGCCACTGAATACCGCAACTATCTGGCTCCTTTCGAGGAGACCTGGCAGAGGGCGATGCATCACCAATACCAAATGTCGATGGCCGGAGCCGGCTTATCTCAAGATCAGAGCTCTATTCAGAATGCTGCCCAGCAAAATCCATTTCGTCCTCCTTCGACTCCGCACATGCAGGCCCTTCAGCAGTCGCAGTCTCAGCAGATCGGCCAGATACAACCTTCACAGATGAACATGTTGCCCCCCCATCAACCGAATCAAGGTCTGCAACAACAGCAGGGCCTTCCGCAACCTCAGGCACAGCAAGCGCCGAGGCCGCCGCAGCCGTCGCTCGCTGGATTCAATCCTCCTCCCGCCCCCACTCTGGCACCGGAGCATCTTGCAAAGCTCGGCATGACACAGGAGCAATTCAGCAAGGCCTTCCTCAGCAACCAGCTCAACATGTTCCGGCACCAGCAGCTTCAGCAGCTACAACGGCAGATGAACCAAGGTTTCCAGCAAAACCAAGCTGGGATGGGCAACGCTCAGATGGCGCCGCAAAACGGCTCGCAGTCCCAGGCTCCGCAAGTGCAGCCAATGCAGACCCAGCAAGGCAATATGCAACAGCCGGGCCAAGTCCAGCAAGGCCCGCAAAACCATTCGCAACAACCGCAACAACCGCAACCCGCAATGAATTGGCAGAACCAAGCACGGCCAATGCCCCCACAGCCGCAACAGCAACAGATGCCGTTCGGACCGGGGTCGGTTTCTCAGCAGTCACCCAATCTGCACGGTGCGCAGCAGAAACAAGGATATGGACAGGCTCCAGGTCCTGCTTTGTCACTTCAGCAACAGCAGCAGCAACGGCAGCAACAGCAGCAGCAGCAGCAAAGCCTTCAGTCGCAATCACAGCAGTCAACGCAGCAGTCTCAGCAGAGTTCTATGCCACAAGGCCAAGGTGGACTGGTATCCTCAACTCAGTCCGTGCAGCCTGGGCAAAACCAAGGACGTCCGACCAACCTGCCACAAGCGAGAGTCATTCCGGTGACGCCAGAACAGCTAGAACAGGCACGCGCTGCCATGCAGAAGATTGACCAAGAGCTCGCAACGCAACGTCCGAGGTTGCCCATCATCCAAAACATTGCGGACGACGAGCGTGACCAGATCTTGGATCAAGTACAGAAGCTAGCCCCTATACAGGCAACAGTGACTGCATTGTTGCCGACATTTTATGCAATGAATGGCAATCTAGAACCTGCCAAACGTCTCAAGATCATGGCGTTCATGTACAAGGATCAGTACGACCTGCTTCCGAAGAAGCAATGCATCCTTCGCTTGGCAGATCTTGACAAACTCAAAATGCAGATGAGCCGATGTATCAGCTTTGTCCGATCAAGTAATCCGGAGCTGGCTCAGCGCATTGTCGCGTCACTCGGGGAACAGTCACGGGCGGCCCAACAATCAACGTCACAGGCCGCTGTTTCTTCTACAGGCGTTGCCCAGCCCTCTACCGGTTTGGCACCGTCCACGAATGAGCCTGATGCCGCCATCGCGTCTGCCGTCCAGGCATCAGCGACGAACGGATCGGATGGCACTTCTCTTCAAGCTGCCCAGTCTCAATCTGCCGACGGCTCCGCTCCCGGTGTGCCGAATGCCGACAATTCGTTCGATAGCAGTGCAGCGTTGCACGGTATCAAGCGAGGACTCCGGCCAGAGAATTTAAAGTTGCCGCCGAACAAGCGCGCAAGAGGTTCGACAGGCACAGGTAAAGGTATGAGCCCTCAAGCTGGTGCTACTGAGTCTCCCAAAGTGGCTTTCTCGCCGGCACAAGCCGAAGATACACCTACACCTGCTGGATCTACACCAGCCGGAAAGACGGGCAAGAAGGGTGAGAAGGCGGCGAAATCGGTCAAGCAGCCGGCAGGAAAGAAAGGCAAAGGCGCGGTCAACACTCCGACCTCCTCGGCCGCGGAATCGGATAAGAAGTTCAAGACGAGCGCCGACATCATGGCCGAAGTCAAACGCGAGATGGCAGAGGCAGAGCGAAAGCTTCGAGAAGGAGGTAGTGCTGGTGAAGCTGCGGTTTCCGCCTCTAATGCCGCTGTCAAAGGGGAGTCAGCAAACTCGAAAGCCGAGGAGGAAGCCGAAGAGCGCCGTAAAAAGGACCTCGATCTGGCTGGACGTGACCCAACGGCATTTGTCGAGTCTGCCTGGCACGATTTACTTTCGTCTACCAAGCCGAATGGTCACGGAGCCAGCGGCGCCGGGGACGACTCGCTTCTGGGCGCTCCGAGCGCTGGGCCTTCTCTCAGCGAAGGTACAGACAGCAAGGCGCTGCAATCTCTTCTATCGCTCCTAGGACAAGACCCGCTGCCGTCCGATTCATTGGCGGCTGGTCTGGACGCTAAGGCGAAGAGTTCGGATGCCGCAGATGGGGTCGGGGTTGGCGGATCAGCGTTGCTAGACGCGTTGGGTTCAGTGCCTTCGGCCGATGCCGATGCTGGACTGGACATTGATCTGTTCGACTTTATCGAAGCGTCGGCCGCGGGGCCTGATGCGTTGAACGATACAGACGCCGAGTTCAGTTCCATGTTTGGATCAGGACCTGCCGCTAATGCTTCGACTCAGGAGAGCGAGCCGCCAGTCGAGACTCCTGAGCTAGTAGCAAGTGCGCGATTACCAGGAGGCGGTTCGGGTTCGTCTACCTCGTCGAACTCAACATCAAATTCGCTGAGAGGCAAGCTGTCAGCATCTCTGGGAGGTACCGGGCTGGATTTTGGCTCTGCCGGACCGTCGAGCACGAGTCCGGCGGAACTGAGTAGCTGCGACGAAATTGATGTCGACAAGAGCCCTTTCCTTGACAAGATGAGACTGGATCGCATGGGCTTGACTAGCGCGCCTGCCACTTCGTCGTTCAAAGACACAAACGCACAAGCGGAGTCGGATCGTAGCGTCAAAGGTGCGGAGGAAAAGACAGCTAATCAGGTTGAGCTCGGATCTGGTCCACAAGACGTGATGGCTGGTTCAGGCGAGGACTGGTGGGACATGGACCATTTTTCTGGAGCCATGGGAATGGGCTTTGGCTCGGACGCCACTAATGATCAACCGTGGGCTGTTCTCAGCTGAAGATCTGCACTCTACATCGGTGCATTTGACGACATGGCGACGGATTCCAGCCCTCGACACTTGGACTGCCCGGTTCGCTGCAACCCAAAAGGCTCAGTTACAGATCACCCTGAGGCATCTCTGCAAGCTGTTGCGACCTCACACGGCCTAGCGTTGATCGCATACCATTGAAACCGGTCACCGCGCGGGGTGACAACTTACATGGGATATGCAACTGGCTTATGCTGGTGACCCACTTGGCTATTCGTGATTGTTCGAACGGCTTCAAGTTACCCTATTACCCCTATATCTTGCGCTATTTTCCTGTCTATTCCTAGGTCGCGGTCTCTTTCTCCGTGACAGTAACCAATGCTGTGTACTATCAAAGCAGAGCTTGCGCGGATGTGGTGCCTATGAGGAATTGATTGCCAGTGCAGAGGCTGTAGCGTGCCGTTAGCTGTCGTATACTTTTCCCTCCCTGGTGAAGTGAGTGAACGGCCCGACGTTTATGGTAGACGCGTCCGTCGCAGTACTCATGTACACAATAGACGCGTGCAAGTGAAGTACGGGTGAGTTATAACGCGAGCTACGTGATTCGTTGCCGGAAGTGGAGTCGAATTGAGTGGCCGTATTGAACATCTTGGGCTGCAAACGGATAGATGCATGTAAGTGACGCGCTTGCTTGGATGCCGCATACAGTACCCGTAAGAGCACTGTAGTTCGGATTGCGACGTCGCGGTTCCGTTTCAGCCGCGCGGCCCGCTTACCTGAAGGCCTGCGTTCCACCGCCAAGACCAGAGCCGACGACATCCAAGCGGTCCGTAAAGTGTGAGTGGGCTCGGGCGGCTCTTTGCTGCTCTTCCCGGCGTTTCTTTTTTCTTTCATTTTCAAATGCGCTACCATCATACACAAGTCAAGCTCTGTCGCTCAAGCTCTGTCGCTCCAGTTGCGCCGTTCCACCACACAGTCCTTCCGCATACAAACAGCTGCTCTTCTACGTCCCTTTCCTGCCTGTCCAGCGCTCACCCCCTCCCCCCTCCTCCTCGATACTTGCCTTATCAGCTGACTGCTAGCATTCGGAAATGACTACACTTAATGTCAGGACAGGGCCTATGCTCCGGTATGACTCTGTCGATGTCAATCAGTACATCTACCATGCCTATGCCATGATCGTCACCGAGGATAAGACCAGTGACTACTCTGTCACACCTACGCTTCAGCTACGCTGGCAGGACGCTTCCTCTGTTCCGTCCGCCGCCGTCGATGGCTCCACCGTCGTGTCCGACCACAACGCCCACAGGCAGTCCGAGGCGGTCAAGCTCTATCAGTACACTGGCCAACCGGGGTCCTACACTTTTTGGCGGTTCAAGATCGAAATCCCGATGGCCGACCATCCGCTGGCTGTCCACTATTCGATCGATGGCGAGGCCCATCCCGACTCTACCTCCGAGGCCATCAAAGGCCTCAAAGCCCATACCTTCTTTGTACCCGCCAAAACCGAAAATTTCCGGTGGGCTGGCCACAGCTGTAACGGTTTCAGCTCCGGTGTAGACGAAAGCCAGTTTAACGGCCCCAACCCCCTCTGGGATAACATGCTACAGTCTCACGCAAAAAAGCCCTTCCATGCCGTTATTGGTGGCGGCGACCAGATCTATTGCGATAAGCTCACCAAAGAACCCGAGTTGCAGGAATGGAACAACCAAGCCAAGCCCAAAAAGCGCATGGCCATGCCCCTTACTATGGACATCAAGACTGCCATCGACCGTTTCTTCTTCAACCACTACTGCAACTGGTTCGGAAGCGGTTCCTTCGCCAAAGCCATCGCCCAAATCCCCATGATCAACATGCTGGATGACCACGACCTCATTGACGGCTTTGGCAGCTATGACGACGAGCTCATGATGGCTCCCGTTTTCAATTATGTAGGAACTCGAGGCTACTTCTTCTTCCTCCTCTTCCAGCTTTTTATCAACGACGATGTCGATGGAACCTCCGAGACCAACCATCCGCATTTAAGCATGCTTATTGGCTCGCAGGGAACCTATATCCCTTTCAAGAACCACAGCCTCCTCGCCTACCTCGGTCCCAAGCAGTGGATCCTCCTTGCCGATTGCCGTTCCGAGCGAAAGGTGGACCAAATCTGCACTCAGGCCACGTACAAGCGTCTATTCGATGCCGTTCGCAACCTGCCGGCCGGCGTCGAACATCTCATCTTTTTGCTAGGCGTTCCCCTCGCTTACCCGAGAATGGTCTTCCTCGAACGAACGCTCTCCAGCTCTCTCAACCCCTTGATCATGCTGGCCAAGGGTCTCTCGCCCGGTTTCACCAACAACTTCAACGGCCAGGTCGAGCTCCTCGACGATCTCGGAGATCACTGGTGCGCCGGCCCGCACAAGCATGAGAGAAATTGGCTTGTGGAACGAGTCCAGGAACTCGCGCTGGAAAAACAACTCCGTTTCTCCTATATCAGTGGCGACGTCCACGCTGCTGGTGTCGGTGTCTTCCATGGCTATCATCAGCACGACCCCAGCCTGGATCCCAAGTACGCTCTCGCTGTCATTACCTCGGCCATCGTCAACACGCCGCCTCCTCCGGCGGCAATCAATCTGCTCAACAAGCTTGCCCACAAGAAGCACCGCTCTCTCTTTTACTGCGGAACAAAGGAAACGATGGTCCCTCTCTTCGAGCATGATCTGGAAGACAAGAAGCAGAACGACAAGTAGTAAGTTTTCTGCACAGGAAGAGGAAGCGCGCGCCGCACAGCAGCACAACCTGAGAGCTGACATTGTGAATCTTTCTCTGTGCTCTTGCATCCAACAGCATCATGGGCGCGCGGAACTGGTGTGCCGTCGAGTACTACCCGGATTCGGGCGAGCTCGAATTCGACATCCGCGTCGAGAAGGTGCGTGGCGGTGGAGAAACCAAGTCGTATCCAGTCAAGGCGCCGCCTCCCCGCTGGGACATTGCCAAGGACCAGTAAGTGCCGTGTTGAGCCCGACCGAGATGGGATCTCCACTGACCTTGCCGCCCTGGCCGCGCCTGTCCACAGCCACCATCTGCTCCACTCGAAGCACTTTGACAAGTCCATCGGCACGCTCAAGGGCGAGAACCGTCCGATCTAGTGATCCGTGCTCACGAGCGCCTACTCTCCATCCTCTCCGCGCCCTGCCACTGGCCTGAAGATACCTGCCCTGCGTGGGCTGGACTATGCTGATACCCTTCCGTTACCCACTTCCACCTCCACCCACATGCCTACTACTGCTTCCCTGCGCTACTCGGACGGAACGAGTTAAAAAGTTTGTGGTGGACGGCGTGCCTACAGTGTGGCGGATGGGGGTGCTAGACGGGCAGCCGGGTGCGCTGGAGGTGTTCCTTGCGGTTTTCCTCGAGGGAGTAGGCGTCTGCGGCGTCTCTGGCGGCGTCGAGGGCGCGGTCGGTGGTTTGGGAGCGGAGGTGGGCAGCGGCGAGGTCGGCTTGGGCGGAGCGGAGTGCGGCGCGGGCGGAGCGGAGGGCCGTGTGGCGGGGGCCGTAGAACGCGGCGGCGTAGGTGCGGCGGGCGGTGTTGAGGGCTTGGAGTTCGGCGTCGGGTTCGCGGTGGGGGCGCGGCGGGGGGGGAGGGGCGGGGGAGAAGGGCGAGCGGCCGGGCGGTGACGATGCGGGGGGGCGCTCTTCCTCGCTAGGTGCACGGTATGTGGCGTTGTCGGGGTCGCGCCTGCGCGGTGTGGCGGTGGTGGGCGGGGCTGGGCGGAACGCGGTGGATGCTGGGCCTGGCCCGCGCCCCGCTGGCGGACGGCGCGGGTATGCGCCAGCCATCGCCGCGCGAGGCGCGGTAGGTGGTGTGGCGCTAAGTCCGTCCGCGCCTGCGCTCCTGCCGGGCGCGCTCGCCGCAGGCCCCCGCGGAGGCTCGCGCGCCGGCGGCACCGACACCGGCGAACTCGAGCGCTGCACATCCCCCCGCACCGCATCACGCCCTACCGGCGGCGGCGTCCACCCCCTGCCACCATCTGCCGCACGTGCGCCCGCTGCGCTGCGCCCCTTGTCCCAGTCCCACCCGTCAGCCGGCGAATCATTCGAAGCCCGACCCAGGGAAACCCGCCGTTCAGCACGCGTCTCTAGCCCGGGCGTGCGCGATCGCGGCCGGAAGCCCGCTGCCGGTCCATCCAAATGGCGGCTGCGCTCGCGATCGTACACCTCGTCGGGGCCGTACCGGTCGTCCACGTCAGCGCGCCCATGCCGCTCGTCCATCTCTGGGCGCGCATGCCGCTCGTCCCTGTACGGGTCCCTGTCGCCGCCCCGAACAGCGATCCCGCGGTACCTGTCTTCCTGTTCGGACCGCCTGACGTAGCGCTCCATCTCCCGCCGCTCCCAGCTAAGCCGTTCCTGCTCCAGCTCATACGCCTCCGCATCATTGCGAGGGTGCGGTCGACGATCGTAACTCCACGGCCGCGGGCCTGGAACGGGTCGCGAGTCCCTCGGCGGCGGGTACCCACCAGCGTAGCCTCGTGACGAAGAAGGCGCCCCTCGGTCGCCGTAGTAGGGCTCCAGCTCTCGAGGGTCGCGCGCATCACGCGGGTCCCGGTACTCTCGAGCATCGTCCCTAAACCGCGCTGGCCACCGTCCGTCTTCTCGTGGAGGGCCTCCCCTGCCATGATAGCCTGCATATCTGTCATGCATGGCTTACTTGATGGGGCTCAGCAAGATGGCTTCGGCCAAGTGTGTCGCTCCTGGAAATGAGGGATGTGGTAATAAGAGTGGGTGACCGAGAGGCTCTCATCGAATGAATCGCCCTTCATCTTGAACCCTAATCTAGATTCGGATTTCGGCGTTTCAGGCATACTTTTCTCTCGGCCGAACCTGCACGCCATCACCAAACGTCGCTGCTCGCCGCGAAACGAAATTTTGGCTATGATCCAAATGAAAGAGTTAGAGTTATTCCGGATACATGAAGCGAGATCAAGAGGGCAGTAGTCATGTCCACTGCGCTCACACTGGCCCTTGTGGCGCTCACACCGGTTCTGGTGGGAGGTACCTTCTTGATTGGAGGTTAAATAGCCGGCCTGTGAGACTTGGGTGCTGGAACCCCTCCTCGACCAGCCTATACGCTGTGTCAGTTTCAACACTTTGGGCATATCAACAATGCACTCCTTTACTTGGTATATACTCGCTTCAATCTGTCTCTGGGCAATAGGCTCGGCTTTACCCCTGGGCTATAACTCGGTAGAGGCGGACTCCGCCGCAGATGGGTTTCAGTGGCTTTGGGACAATTCCGACGCTCGGAAGAACGAAGGGCTTCTCTCGGATGTAGTCTTTTCTTCAAGAGCTGGAACGCAGGCAACTCCCGTTGGTGCAAGTGGTGAGCCAGAGCCTAAAGTTTCTTCCGCCACGGAACAGGACCTCCTTGACCACCTGATGCCAGTGGAGCAAGAACTTGGCGCTTCCACCGCCGCTCACGAGGCTCCGTGGATGCAGGCCAGCCAGCAATCTAGTCAGCTGCAACAGCACACGTCTCCTTTTCACGATCCAAGCAAGCTTGAAGAACGCTTCATGGCTACTGCTGCGCAACCACCGTGGGTTCCGCACGCTTCTGCCCAAGAACTGCCCTATGCCAGCCTGCAGATGTCCCCTGGGACGTCGCCTCATATTGCTGGCTCACTGGCCTCTTCTGCATGGCATCCTCAAGTACAGGACCAGTACGAGCACGGGCACTACCAGCGGGGCCACTACGAGCGGGGCCACTACGAGCAGAGCCAGATGCACACATTGAGCTCTCGGCCGGGCAGTTCCAATGACCACGGCGCGCTGGACCCGCGCTATGCAATGGACCTCAACCAGGTTAAGCCGGTGGAGACCTTCACCTTTCCATCCAAGGCATATAACGGGATATATATCCCAGCTGACCGAATGGCGCAATTCCTTATCCACGACTTTCGCATCCCATCCAAGTCTCCAAAGCTACAGTACAACGGGCCGAAAGTTCAGGTTGGGTTTAGAGGGTGCTACCGGAGGGTATACCTCGCTCAGTCTGCTACGTTGGCCGAGAGCATGATAGCACAGGCACTAGAGGGAGAGACCCTGCCGCTCGCCCCTCTCATCGACGAGGAACATCTTCAACACTTTCGTCCCCTCTTTGCCGAAAATCTTGACGTCGCATATCTCATCTCAGACACTACAGCCCTCACTCGCATTTTCGGTCCGTTGATCGGGCACCGAAACAGGAGCATAATGGTGGATGGCACCATCACAATGATTAAAGAGATTCGGGAGGATAAGATGCTGAATAGAATCAGGTCGAACAAGAAGAGCTATACGCTGTACGGCATACTCCATCCGAAGGCGCTTAGTGACGAGTTCTGGCTCCTTTAGTTCCGCTGTCCAGATTGTGGATGCAGCTCAGTACACCTCTGTTTCCACAGCGTCTTTTTTGCTAACGTTTAGTCATGCTCCCATTCGACGTCGGCTCAAGTCTTGTCCCTGCTGCGCAAGTTTTAATTTGCTCGTACAAGCTGCGCACTCGCGTCCACGCTTTCAGATGGGCTTTTATCATTTGAGTGCGTTGTGTGTACATACACAGTCCAGTCGTGTTCGGCACAGTCGTACACATCACAATAGAGAAGAGTAGGGCAGCACAGCAACTGCTCAGTTCATCACGACGTACGAGGACTGTCTGATCCATTGTTCGACCACATCGTTGTAAATCCCTTTCCTCTTGTGTGACAATTCGCGGCTCAGCCCCACTACACCAGCCAGTGCAGTTTCGACATCCTTTGAAGGCGGTTGGCTCTACAAGGAGCGTCTTATGACGGTGCTGTAACTCTTTCCTAGCTCATGCGACCATCCTTCAGCACAACATCAGCCCAACAGGCCTGAACAAGAGAAGCATTACATGCACGAGTAAACCAATGGGTTCTTGAGAAATCGGGAGAACCGGGTCGTGTTAAGGAAAAGGGGGTCCGGTGCATAATCTCCCTTTCTGGCCCTGTGACCGACAGCATCGACAACGTGAATGCCGTGCTAGCCTTCCATGTTCTCACGATCAAGATTCCAATGAATTGTTTCATACCGGCTGAGGCCTTTTCCCTCCTATTCCAACCTAAATCGATATAAGCTCTATGAAGATGAGGTACCTGAGCTTCAAGACGGCTTCGTATCCGAAGAACATGAAAGCACGGTAAGCAGGGCTTCGAAGAACGGGAACAAAGTTTCCACTCTTCGACAAGTCCCCTGCAAAGGGTGAGCATTTGGAGGCACACAAGAAAGGTTTTTAAGCAGCCTTGATCTTCCAATGTCGGCCCTACCCTCAACAGTGCTATACGATGAAGTTCGACACATGCCGCGTTTTTCCTGGGGTTGCCCTGTTGTTGGCTACTTTATGCCTTGTCTGGGCCGGCGAACCAGAGAACCTGCCTACTCCTCTTCCTGTGTCGTCGCAACCACAACCCAGGCGCTTTTACGGAAATTTGGGCGAATCTGCCGAATATGCCCTGCACAGGTTGATTCAGGCGGGCGCAGGTGCATCTTCTTCCGAACCATTCCGGACTGCGGGACCGCCTTTATATGACGAGCTGCAAGCACAACGGATGCTTCAAGCGAGCTGGAGCCGCATCCAGCAACAGCAGCAGTCAGAGCGGTTTCGTTACTTGCGAGACTCTGCCAACGCGGAACCGATTGCTATGCTTGCATCTTCAAGCTCCAGGACCGTAGATGTAAGCAGGCCGAAAGATGCGCGCTTAGGACTTCAAGTTCCGCGAACGTCCGCTGCTTCTGCTCCGCCCGAGGTGTCGCAGGTGGAGGAGAAAGTGAAAGGCTTTAGCTTGCCGCGAGGTACCAGAACATATCCGCTACTTCCCTATAGGCATAATCCCAGAGTGACCTTCCGATTGGGCGAAGATGTGTCTGTCACACTGCGGCAGCAAAAATCTGCAGGTCTGGCTCATCGAATGAGCGCGAGCTATCTGTCGGGCATGTATATCAACCTATTTGATTATCCCTTGGCCCGGGCTCGCATGCTGCTGAAGCCAGTCTTCGCCGAATCCAGAGAGGTGGCTTATGCGCTCGCCCCATCTGCAAAGATCAAGGAGTTGTTCCCGGCGCTTCCCGCACAAGACCGCGATGCATTACGTGACGACACGGCGGCTCTCATCCGGATCCAACGTAATAACCTCGGTCCGCACACGTCCAGGTCCGAGTTTCAGCTTTGGTCGATCGTGCATGACATTGTGTTTGACCATGCATTCTGGACCGACGGGTCCTGGCATCATCAACCGATACTTGCTGCTCCGTTGCCACTTCCACATGCACTGTAGCGCGTGCAAGCGAAGCGATCGAAAAAGGTCCCTGCTGTAGCGGCAGCCAGGCCTCGGCTTGCATGCTCGCACTGAGCTCTTGAATTTCTTGAATTTCAACCCACTTGTTGCGCTGTTGTGACGAATTTTGTATCGCCATGCAACCTCATCGCAGCGAGCGGCTTGTGCGTGCAGCTTCGCATGCCCATAAAATGAAGATGGCGTGTTGGCGTCGGTGGGATTAGATTGCAGTCGCTGTCTCTCCTCAGCGTCAGTCAATTTGTGTATAAATCGAGAACAAGAGAGACATTCATCGCCCCCTTCCGCAGGTCGCAAATTTCAGGTACTTGGCTGAGTAAGTAAGATCGAAATCAGCGACGAGTCTAATTCCGAGCTTCACTGAGACCTTGGTATCGGTATAGCTACGATGCGCGCCGGTGCATTACTCGCGTTTGTAGCCTTGGCCATCTGCTCAAGCCTGGATGTAGTCGCTGCTGGCGGCGGACTACCATCGACTCCGTACGCCACACGATTTTGGGACTGCTGCAAACCGGCTTTTGCGTGGCCCAAGCCCAGTGCCAAGGTGTATGCTCCGGTCGACGTTTGCCAGGCAGATGGCACCACTCTGATTGCCAACGACAGCAGCGTTGGCAAGAGTGGCTGCGAAGGCGGCGATCAGTTCACGTGCAGCTGCATCCAGCCTTGGGTGGACACCAAGGATCCTACGCTGGCGTATGGATTCGCGGCATACAACATTCATGATCCCGATGGTACGATCGAGAGTGCCTGCTACTATACCGAGTTCCAACCCAACGACGCCGCCGGCAAGCCGCTCAAGGTGCGGAGGATGATCCTGCAAAACATCAACACAAGCCAAGCGATCCTGAAGGGCAGCTTCGACCTGAATCTTGCCGGAGGAGGCGTTGGTGAATACAACCAAGGCTGTGCGCGGCAGTGGGGCACCGACTGGGGTCAACGCAACGGAGGAGTGACCAAGGTGGAAGATTGCTGCAGTCTTCCAGCAGGACTGCAGTCTTCGTGCATGTTCCGCTTCGAGTTCCTGGGCGACAATCCAGCCTTGGCCTCGACACCGGTGCGTGTCAAGTGCCCGGTCGGCATCATCGACCGTTCCGGCTCGCAGCGCCAGGATGACGCCGCCTCTTCTGTCAAGGCATACAGTGGACAGACGGACGAGACAGGCAAGCCAGCCCCGGATGCATATCGACGTGACCGCAGCATATGCCAAAAGACGGATCCACTCAACATCGTCAGCTCCGTTTGCGGCGGAGGTGCTGCTAGGGCAATGCCCCTCGGCCACTCAGCGCTTCGACCGAGGTGTGGCTTACGCAGGCGCTAGACGACCATTTCATTGGCTGCGCTTTCTTTCCTTTCTTTCAACGAATACCGACGACTCGTTGGTGTGAGCGCGCTGTAGTCAAATTGGCACCGTTTTTGCAGGTCATGAATAACGCCAAATTGCAGCACGTCGGCCTCTCCGCTAATGCATGGTGACGGATTGTGATGGGCGAATGGGCCCGTCTGACGAGATTGTAAATGCATATGCAGACGCATGGAAGGTAATAAAGCCAAGTTGGATCAAATTAATGAGATCTAGGTTCTGCCATGTGTTCAAGTGTACTTTTCGTCGTAGCTATTTTGAGCTTGGGAGCGCGCGTGTTGCGTGTTGGTTCCGCCCATTTCAGGATTAATTGTTGTTAGTTATGTGCTTTGCGATGCGCTCAGGCCATTCGATCTACGCTTCGGCACAGCCGCGCGAAGTCTTGATTCTAGAGAGCTGCTCGGCCATTCACAGGAGCTGGCCCTGCCAAGTCTACCGTGATAATCGTCGAAGCTAAGCGTCGGCCAAGCCTTGCCACGGAGCCATATCAACGCCGTTTCCCTATCGGCTTCCTCCGTCGATTCTTCTCTCTCCCTGCGTCCCCTTCACATCCACATCAGCGGTCCTGATCCAGAGCGATAACGCAGTACTGATGACCTAACCCCCTGGCCTTAGAGTAATAGCTGATTCAAATTCCCTCTGTGGCCTGGATCCTCGGGAGTAAGCCTTACATAGACAGCCACGCTGAGTTTCCTTCCTGCCTGGTATCATACCAGACGTTGCTGCCATGGCATCGTTACTGAAGTCAAAGGACCATGCGGCGCGAGCCAGCGCAGCAGAAGAGCCTTCTCAGTCTCAATTCGACGCCGCTCAAGCGCAAGACAAGCGCGAGGTTGCTGCAGTCAACGCCCGTCTACAACAGAACGAACAGGCTGGCGCTCGGGTCCTGGAGTTTGATGAGAATGCCAGTCCAGAAGAGAAGGCAGCTCAAGCAGGCAAGGCCATGGACAAGATCAAGCCGGCAGGCTCATCAGCCAAGCAGGATGCGGGTCTGGCTATGGTGTCGGACGTTGGCGGGAAGAAGGTCAATCCGACATTGAGCTTGACTGAGGTCGACAGAATCAACCAGGAAGAAAGAACCGCACCAGGCTCGCTTCCCGCCAGTCAGCCCGCCAACAACCTGCCAACCTGGTATCAAGTAGGTTGGACCGGCGTTGCTCGCACCAACAAAGGCCTCAGCCCCGACCAGCAAATCACCGCCGAGGAGGAGGCAAATCTTGACATCATCAGCACTTTCATAAGCGACGCCTATTACGGATATTTCTGGTGGAATGCAGCTGTCATCATGATCGCCGTCCTGACCACCTACTTTGCAACCCGTCTTGGTGGCGGCGTCGCTTCTCTTCTCGTTATCGGCGCCTTTTGCTCTACCTACTACAATACAAGCATGCGCAGGACCCGTCAGAGAGCCCGAGACGATATTAGGCGAGAAATGTCCAAGAAGAAGATGATCTCGGAGAATGAATCTGCAGAGTGGATCAATCATTTCCTCTCCCGGTTCTGGCTCATCTACGAGCCGGTCCTTTCCGCCACCATCATTGGCATTGCCGACCAGGTTCTATTGCAGAATTGTCCTTCCTTCCTTGACTCGATCCGAATGACTACTTTCACCCTCGGAACCAAGGCACCTAGGATCGACTCGGTAAGGACCTTCCCCAAGACTGAAGAGGATATCGTCATGATGGATTGGAAGTTCAATTTCACTCCCAGTGATACTCTTGACCTCACAGTCAAGCAAGCAAGCCAAAAGATCAATCCCAAGATTGTCCTTACTGTTCGTCTCGGCAAAGGTTTTGTCGGAGCAGGCCTACCTATCTTGCTCGAAGACATCAACTTCGTTGGACATATCCGGCTGAAAATGAAGCTCATGAGCAGTTTTCCCCATGTGCAATTGGTGGACCTTTCTTTTATGGAACCACCCAAAATCGACTATGTCCTCAAACCAATCGGAGGCAACACCTTCGGTTTCGACATTGGCATCATTCCCGGTCTGGCCGACTTCATTCAGGGTCAAATCCACGCCAACCTCGGCCCGATGATGTACCACCCTAACATGTTCACAATAAACCTCGAGCAGATGATGTCCGGTACTCCTCTCGACACCGCCGTTGGTGTACTGCAGGTCAATGTCTGGTCAGCTAGGAATCTTAAGGGTATTAAGCTTGGTGGTGGCACCCCAGACCCTTATGTTGCCCTTTCAATTGACAATCGCGAAACTCTCGCTAAAACGGCGACCAAGAGAAGCACCTCTAACCCACAGTTTAAGGAGACAAAGTTTGTACTGCTCAACAATCTCAACGGCCTGCTCACTTTTTCGCTTTTCGACTACAATGAGCATCGACCGGATTCCAACCTCGGGCAAGCCGCCTTCGATCTGAAGGAGCTCATGAACGAACCCGAACAGGAGAACCTCAGCTCGCCCTTTGTGCTGGATGCTAAGGAACGAGGTGAGCTTCAATATTCGCTCTCTTACTACCCCGTTCTCAAAGCGGAAACCGGTGAGGATGGACAGCCGAAACCATTACCAGAGACTCGATCTGGTGTTGTCCGACTAACCCTTCACCAAGCCAAAGAACTCGATAAACGCTCTGGCTTTGGTGGTGAACTCTGCCCGAAAGCACGCATCCGGCTCAATGGCCAGATCGTCAAAGATACTCCAGTCATCAAGCGCTCGACAAGCCCTATCTTCGAGATGCCGGCCGAATTCCTCGTCACCGACAGAAACAAAGCGGTCATCACGGTTGAAATTTTGGATAATCGTGACCTCCGGGCGGATCCTGTCGTGTCTCATCTCAGCATCAGGTTGCAAGATCTCCTTGCCGCTAAAGAGAAACAGCAAGACTGGTTCCCTCTCAAAAACTCCAAAAATGGTCGTATTCGGATGTCCGCCGAGTGGAAGCCGGTGCTCATGGCGGGAAGCATGAATGGCAGTAGCGGATACACGCCGGCCATTGGAGTGGTCAAATTCTGGATGAAGCGGGCAACAGAGGTCAAGAATGTCGAAGCAATGACAGGAGGAAAGTCGGACCCTTATGTTCAACTCCGAGCTCGTGGACAGGCAGTCGACGGCAGCACAATCGTCAACAACAACCTGAACCCCGAATGGAACGAAATTCTCTATGCCCCTGTCCATTCGCTACGAGACAAGATCACCGTCGAAATCATGGACTACCAGAACACGAGCAAGGACAGGTCCCTTGGCAATGTCGAGGTCGATGTCGCTTCCCTTGCCATCGAAGGATCGGGTAGCGACCCCCGAGTCAAATACGCTAGCACTGGTAAGCAGACGCACAAGGACAAGATCCACCTTGGACGCGGCCTGTACAAGGGCCAGATCGAGTTTGACTGCCAGTTCCTGCCGGCTGTCAATCTGAAGGGCGTCGAGTTTGAAGACAAGGAAAACGAAGCTGTTGCCAAGAGCGGTGCTATCATGGAGGAAGAGGAAGAAGAGGACGAGTCCGACGAGAAGCCGTCGGTCGCCTCTACGGCCAACGGTACGAACGGCGTCAACGGTTCCAATGGCACTCGAGGTCATAGCAAGAACATGGGATCGATCGCTTCCCTCGCAAGCGTACAGACAGCCGACACTGCGCTCACCTCGGAAAACAAGAAACCGGACGATGGCGTCAGCATGTCTAAGGAGGAGTTGCTTCAGGTGCAGTCCGGCATTATCGTGTTCAACATCCTCAGCGGAGTCCTGCCCAGTAACAAGAAAAACGTGCGGCTCGAGGTGCTGTTCGATGACGGCTACTGGCCTGCCTACACAACTGAGAAGGCACGAACGGCTCATTGCACCTGGGACGAGGTGGGCGAATCGATCGTCAAGGAGCTGGACTGGTCCAAGTTTCTGCTGAAGCTCCGCACCGGCGATAGCGACGAGGATGTGTTTGCGGAATTCGCCGGCAACACGAAAGACATCCTTGATCGGACGCTTGACTCTCAGTACGAAGTCCGTCTGAGTAATGGCGCTGGCGCGCAGGTTGCTAGCGTGGTTCTGACTTGCAAGTACATTCCCATCGACTTGCATCTCGAGCCTGTGGAGAGCGTCAACAATCAAGGCTTCCTGCGCGTCGACCTTGTTCACGCTCGTAATCTTCGGGCGGCCGACCGAGGCAACCGCTCTGATCCGTACTTTGCCTTTGTGCTCAATGACGAGCGCGTAGCCAAGTCCAAGGTGGTCAAGAAGACGCTCAATCCGGACTTCAATGAGAACTTGGGCGAGTTCAAAGTGCCTTCGCGAGTGGGCGCTGAGGCGATCTTTGAAGCCTACGACTGGGATCAAGTGGGGACACCGGACCGTCTAGGCCAGGCTCAGGTAGATCTGTCGGTGCTGGAGCCGTTCGAGCCGTTCGAACAGACCTACCCACTCGTTGGCAAGGGTTCCACGCAGGACTCGCAAGTGACTTTGCGCTTTGTCTTTAAGCCTGACTTTGTCACCAACCGGGAGCGGAAAGGCACGAGCATCGGCCGCACACTTACCAGTGGCGTGGCGGGTGTGGGCCGGGCCGGCGCCGGGGGCGTCTTCGCCGTTGGGACGGGGGTTGGCAAAGCCGGCTTCGGCGTCGGCAAGGGTGTGGTCGGGATCGCCGGCAAGGGCGTTGGTGGCGTCAGCAAGGGTGTTGGCAGCATCGTACGGCCCGGCCAACGCAAGGGGGTTCTCGGCGAGGTCGTCGATGCCGAGCAGGCTGTGCTCGACCCCGAGACTGGCGAGCTGGTGGTACCGTACGGCATCAACAGCGTCGACGGCCTGCCTGCCTCCTCGACCGGCGCCGGCATCCCGATCCCCCCGATCCCCGCCGGAAGCGCCGGGCGCCAGAGCCTCGACCAGGACGCCCACTCGCTGGTCGAGTCGCAGGGCACACCTTCCAAGAGGAAATCGCGACTGCACAATCCCTTCAAGCGCCACGGCTAGTCAGGCCCACCTTTTCTCCCACTGTATGCTATCATCGCGGATCGTTTTTCATCATCCTTACCCCTACAAACAGTCTTTTCGCATGGCAGCTGTCTATCGTCTGCTATCCATAATTGCTAGAATGCGCGAACCGAGGCGAGTGTGTGATTCAGCATCGCGGAAGAAAGTACATGGTGGAGGTGGGGGAAGGGGGTTTATATGCGGCCGAAAGCGGCGATGCTGGGGGAGGCCTTGGCGGGGTTTTCGGTGCGGCTGGCGGGGGGGTGGCTGGGGTGGGTGCGGCCGAGCATGATTTCGCCGTCGTCGAGGGCAGCGAGGCGGCGGGAGTCTGAGCGGATGAAGGCGACGACGCGGTGGAGGTGTTGTGGGAAGGCGAGTTCGGGGTTGGAGGCGGCAAGGGGGTCGGTGGGGGGAAGGGGGGAGTGGTTTGCGGCGAGGGAGGCGGCGGCGGCGCGGGCGTACGGGCTGGCATTGGGGTTGGCAAGGCGCGGGTCGAGGCTGGCAAGGTCCTTGGCAAGCTCGGGCTTGCCGTCGGGGTTGTCCTTGTCGCCGTCGACCGACTTGTCGACGCCGGCGAGCTTGCGTTTGACGCCGGCGACGGTGCCCCAGCCTGCACCCCAGATGTTGCGCCAGAGCGCCTGCGCCAGCCGCACATCGCCGCCGACAAGCCCCTCGTCATACGCCAGCACCGACCCGCGATGCTGCATGTGCATATCCCGCATATACCCCTTGACCAGCCGCGAAGTCTGCACGCCGAACCGATCGCGCATGCGCGACTCTGCATCGATGAAAAAGTGGTTCACCAACTCCTGACTGTACGTCCGACTGGCCGCCTTGTCCAGCGCCCTAAACCGCGAGAGCAGCAGGTAGACGTGCAGATTGGTGATCTGGAACCACGACTGGTACGTCTCCGGCAGCGCACAGTCGCCGTACCAGAACTGCCTCTCCACATGCGCACGCTCTGCACACCGGTCGTACAAGTCCGACGTAACGCGGATCGAGGTCGACGTCATCGAGTTGTAGCCCATCAGCTTGGCCAGCCCCTTCACCAACGACACCGTCACCGCAGAGTACGGCTTCTCCGGCGGCGGCGGCGCAGACGGAGACAGCTGTGACGTGTGCAGCAGAGGCGCTGGTCTTGACGCCGCGGCTGCAGACTTCTCAGACGGCCTACTGGACGACTGGGCCTGCCGTCCAGAGCTCGAAGTATATGGGCGAACGGCGGCGACAGCAGGCGCTCGCGGCACCAAGCACACCGAGCGTGTCGCCAACGCCAGGCTGGACGGAGATGGCCTCGCAATCATTGTGCAGGATGTGGGTCGCTGAGGTACGACAGAGATGGTGATGGCGAAGAATACAGCGGACAGACGAAAGACAACCGATATCTGTCTTGATGGCTGCCGGATGTGGAACTGCGTCACGATTCTGTTTACGTTCTTCTCGACATTTTTCTGCTGACACGTTATCCAACCAACTCACTCCACTCTCACACCGTATTCAATTCACAGCTGGATGGCAAATTTGTCTGTTAGGGCGCGGCATCGTGATTGAATCTCCCGATTCCCTTGTTGTGCCCGATGCAGAATGGAAGTTATGAGTTCATCCGCGGAAGACGCGGTTCTAGCGGGCCCCCACCACACAGCCGTCCAAAGTTTCGAGCCCTGAGAAACTCTGGACGAGCACATGTTGACCAAGTCCGCTGCGGTGTGCGTTGTGCTTGCCTCCCTCCACGAACATCGCCACCGTTGCGCGAAGCCCACTTAGCGACGAGGATGCTCAGATCAGCCGCCGCCTCTATCGCGGGGCCGTCTCGGCTGCCTGCAGCTCGGAGCCTGTACACGGCGGCCAGGCCACCGCGCCATCGCAGGCCGCAGACGCTGCTGCCATCGGCTTCAGCCAAAGGCAAACACCGAGCCATCGATACCTCGACAGGTCCATTAGCATCATGCCCATGTGCGTACGTCCCCGTGCGCGGATATCAAATCTACGTTCGCACCATCAGCCCGAAAGGCGACCAGGGAAGGGTCCAGCTCCGGTCGACGCGGAACGGCGTCTTCGGCATGTCCACATCCAGGGGCACCCGTGCCTATCAGGAAGACACGGCTTCCGTATCGTGTCTCCACGTGCCTGCCGATGAGCTACGCAAGAACTACCTCAAGCTTCATTCTACCTCCAGCTCGGGCTCGGGAGCCGCCCGCGCCGCATTGCAGTGGGACCCCGAAAAGGCGGGAGGCGACGGACTGGCGGACCAGGTCGCCTGGTTCGGCTGCTTCGATGGACACGGAGGTCAGCAGGTCTCCAGCTTCTTGAGGGACCGCCTGCACAAGACTTTCGAAAGCGTAGAGACAGATATGGTCACCGATACAGTCCAGTACACCAGAGAACTGGGTGGTTACTTCCGACGCTTCACCGGTGGCGTGCTCGAGCGGTGGGTTCGGAAAGAGCGCTTGAAGCCAGTCAGGGCAGGCTCGCCCTCTGGACGCCGAGCACCGCCTACCAAGACGCCGCTTACCTCCTCGGCCTCGGTGCAAGAGGCTGGGCAGGACTGCACATCTCCGGGCTCGCAGAAGAGCAGCGAAGAGACACAGGTCGAAAAGTTGTCGGACCCCGAAACGTTGTCGGACATGCTGAGCCACAACAATGACCAGAGTAACTCCGCTGCTCAGCCCACGAGCCAGACCCTCATAGAACCGACAAAACGAAGTGGTGCGATCCAAGTGGGAGGGACAAAGGATGTCGTTGTCCCGGACGGCGGGCTGGACAGCTGGGCGTCTACGATCGAGCGGATCGCGCCACCCGACGGCATGGAGAAGGAGTCGATGACGATGGCGGAGCGACTCACCCTGGCGTGGCTCGTCGCGGATCGGCAGATCCAGTCGTCACCGGCGCTCGATGTGGGCGGCAGCACGGCGTCGGTTGCGCTGCTGCATTCTCTCGACATGCCCACGACGCCGTGGTACTCGTCCGAGTACGTCGGTGTGCATATCGCGCATGTGGGCGACACACGGGTGCTGCTCTGCTCGGCCAAGGACGGCAAGGCGCTCCCCTTGACGAGCTATCACCATCCCGACGACCGCGCAGAGTCGGAGCGGCTGCGCAAGATGGGCGCCGGCATGATCACCGATTCCTTCGGCGAAGCGCGGTGGATGGGCGCCCTGGCCAACACGCGCTCCTTTGGCGACTCGCGCTTCAAGAAGCTCGGCCTGACCGCCGAGCCCGAGGTCTTTTCACAGGTGGTCAAGGGGAGCGACTACGGCTTTCTGGTCGCCTTCAGCGACGGCATCGGCGGCGTCATCTCGGATCAGGAAGTGGTCGACCTCTGCAGGGACTCGCACCACCCCAGCCAAGCCGCACAGAAGGTGCTCACATTCGCCGAAGAGCTCGGCGCGCAGGACAACTGCACCGTCCTCGTCATCCCGCTCAGCGGCTGGGCCAACGTCGGAGGACAGGACACGACCCGACAGAGGCGCGAACTGCGCAAGTCCAAGATCGATCTCTTCAGAGACCATCGCCAATAACCGCTCGCCGATCACCCAAACCACCCGGACCGTCGCAAAATACCCACACCATGCCGGTGCAGCGCGCCACAACATCAACGGGCCACAACATCAACGGGCGAGTCTGTTCTCCAGCAACGAGAAGCGATTCGTGGGCCGACGTGTTTTACTCTCTCTTATGCAAATGGACACTCTGGTGATCAACGCAATCGATAAATCATTGCAATTGGAGGAAGCATCGCTCTGTAATCCTACATGTACTGTACAGTGCCAGTTCAGAAAGATTGCACCTACTTATTAGACAGACATCACACTCTAGTGCCACAGTGTTTGGGCCACATCTTCGACATATAGTGAGCACATAGCTCACCATGGCAAGTGCCCTTCACAGCACTACGTAATCAGCCAACCAGCTTGAGAAACCAATGTGGACGGGGCAGCTTCTTCAGCAAGGCGGGCACAGAAAGTCTGTGTCTAGGCTGAGCAGTGAGAGGAGTTGCAGAGGAGCGGGGAGCGCAGGGACTGTCCAAGGGCCTCCGCCTCCTCATGGTGCTGAGGGGGCGCGTTGACAGGAAGATACATCGAGGACCAAGCGAAGGGAGCGCTGAACAAGTCGAGCTCGGCCGGCAATTTCTGCACGGACTCATCACGAGAGACGTCAGAATCATCCTCAAGGCAAGTCAGACGCCTCTGTAACAGACCCGCAGCAGCCGGTTGGATTCGAGGATGCAGGCCGAGAATGGAGCACGAGGCGCTCGAAAGGGAGTGAGAAGCAATCTATACTTGTGAAGGACAGTAAGCGTGTGGTCGCGCAACTTGAGTAGACGCCAGAAAGGATAGGGCTCAAGGGGAGACAGGCAAGAAGGAGTCGGGTCAGGCGAGGGGCGAAGTCGAGCCTAGATCGGGCATGCGCAGTTTCCAAGGATCGGAAGCAGAGCTGTCGGCCGAGCCAACGGTGGGCTTCGTACCTCTATCTTTCGGGGAGGTGATGATGGAGGCGGGCCGAACTGACCGATACAGATTTCGGAGGAGGCCGTTGGATTTCTCTTTGACTCGGCCGTGATCCTTATCTGCGTCCGTGGCAGAAGTAGAAGCGGCGCCTTGCGTGCTGTGACACTGAATATGTGTGCCAAGCTTGAGCGGAAGGTTGCTCTGCGCCGAATCGGCGGTGAGCGTGTGACCGCTCAACCAGTGCGCGTGTCCGTCGCTGCCGTCCTGCAGTTCACTTTCGCTGCTCTTTGCCAATCTGTCTTCTGTCGGGCTTCTATCCATGACCGTCGATGACCGGCCCAGAAGGCGGAACAGTCCCGAGCTGCGCTTCCGACTGGCATTGGCCTGCGCAGTATCCTTCGCCATCTCAGAATCACTCGCATTGCTTTCAGACAGAGGCGCCCGTCCTATGCTCCATCGGTAGCGACGGCGACTTCTAGGCCCGTTGGATAAGACTTGCAGTTCGTGTTGTCTTCGATCTTCCGCCTCCGTTTCGCCGCTTGGCTTGGTCGCGCTTTCACCGCAGTGCGAGGCAGGCTTGTTCGCCAAGTTGACAGGAGCTGCGCTTCCCAGATGGCCGTTGCGTTCCGCTCCTGGCTGGGACGTTTTCAGGGTCCAGCTCGCTGAGGCACGTTCGGCTCGGTTCACACCCCTGTCCTCGAGGTGTTCACCAGTGGCTGAGCTCGGGTTGAATGCCTGGTGGTAAAGTGCCTTGAAAGCGTCAGTGCCGCTATACAGACCAACACTGCTTTCCGATACAGATTTGCGTGCTCCTTTTGCTGGGCTAGCTGGCTGAGCTGAATGGACATCGGAGCAAGGTCGAAAATCCTGAATCATAGAACGGTCCTTCTTGCGAAAGTCGAGCTTGGCGATCCTGTCGTTCTGTTTGACCGACGAATCGAAGGAGATCTTCGAGCGAAGCGACGGCGAGGTCCTTGTTTCGCTCTTGTCACGAGCGTGGCGTGCAAAGCCGTCTTGATGCATGCTTGGGCTCAGCGAGCGGCCCAAACAAAAGGTAGAGTCGAGCTGTCGAGAGAGATCGCTTAAATGACCTTCCGAAAGAACCTCAGAGCTGGCACGACTCAGCTCCGATGTGCTTTCATGAGGCAGCGAGATATATGGCAACGACGACGAAGACCGGCCCAGCTCGCTACCTGGCTGGGCAGCCGCTGTCTTGGGCTTGCCGGCTGCTACTTGCGGTCTGCCGTTTTCACGCTTGCTTTCCTCCAACAAGGAAAAGGGTCCTGAGTACTGTTGCTGGACAGTGGCCATGTTAGAAACACTATGAAGGACAACTTCTGTCCTGGGATGGGGGTGTCGATACGGCTCAGCGCTGCTGGGGCATGTATGTACTCAGCCCTAGATCAGCAACCATCTTGCCCAAGTCTATTAGGAGAAGAGCGAGGTGCCTTTGTAGGTCTGTGGCGCTATACTCACCAGCCATCTAGATCAATCTGCAAGAGACCAACTTGGACATGCGGCTTCATGAAATGGTCGGTTGGTCGGGGGACATAATGCTGGTGAGTGGGACCCACACTACGGCAGGAGGTTGGTCCCAAAACAGACACTGTGGCATCACTTATAGCACTGAGTGCATTTTACCTCATCTCCGGCCACTATCTCTGGCCTCGAGAGCCGCCTGATTTCGGCCTAGGCGGGAGGAGCCGCTTCCCATGCCGTGCCGTGCCGTGCCGTGCCGTGCCGTGCCGTGCCGTGCCGCCTCATCCTCACGCTTCCCTCTTCGAAGAGTCACAGTAGTAGTCCGGCTATCACAACACTCGCTACACTGTGGATGCAGGAATCGGGTCCGAGTGTTATTCAGGCCTAGCTCTGGATCTGCAAGATGCTCTGATGCGGGAGAAGGGGTGGTTGTTCTGGAAAGTGTCGCGGTGAGGCTCACTAGAAGATGTCACCGAAGCCCCTGCGTCAAGCCAACAGCCACCAACGCTGTTGTGAAAGTCAGATCCTTCTCGGATCTAGATCGGGTTACGCTGGTCTTCCCGATGGCGATTCAGAACGACGCGTTGGCTTCTCGCGCCGTTGGGATGAGAAGTTTCGACTTGCTTATAGCGGACGAACGCGTAGATGGTTGTATCCCGCACTCACTACAAATTCGAAAAGCCTTGTTGGAGGGTGTATGGGCCTTTGCGCGTTTCGGCGTTCAAGCTGGAGGGACCACAAAGCGTTGGTGCTTACCATGTCGTTCTGATCCTACCCATCTGTGCTTCGTCCGCATCTTCATGAGTAGCGCCGCCTGTAGCTGCACTTGGTGAGCAGAGCGTGGCCGGCGAAGCCAACAATATAATGTGATACGCGTCTCAGACCACTTGCAATAGCACCTAGTAATCCTCATGGGCAAGCTGTCACAGAGCTTTAAACGCGTAAAATTTTGGAATTTATCGGGTACAAAGTGGAGCAAGCAAAGCAAGCGGGCCAGCAGCAAGCTAACTAGCTGCTCTTCCAGCTTGGCCTGTCGAGCGGACCGGCTCACCAAGCATTGCAGCTACCACATGAGCTGGCCTTTGGCTGGCATATCGTGACGTCGGCGAGGTGGTGTGAGGGCAGGCGGCTTCGCAAAGCCAAGGAATCGTTTGCTCTGCATATGGCGTGGGAGAGGGAGGTGGAAGGATAAGACCCGTATTTTTGTGCGTCGAGGCGGCTGGCTGGCTGGCTGTTGGCTATGGCGGATGCTGGTAGACTTGTCGTGCTGGTGTGGGTCGGCGCAGCTCGTCGCTCCTCAAGTCACCTCCCTTCCTTCCCGCTGGAGTAAATTTGCGATCCTACCCGCTCGGTCTGCTTTCTTCATCACCACTCCGCTACGCTCTCCTCATTACTACTCCGCTACGCTCTCCTCATCACCACTCTGTTACGCTCTTCTCATCCTATCTGTCGTCTGACCCACTTGTCCCCGCATTGATCACCATCGCTGCCATCTTCAGCAACGTTCTGCATCAGCCAGCAGCCATTCCACAACCAGCCGGGCGCCAAGATCATCCTCATCCACCCGCCTCAGCTGCCTTGTCGATCCATGCCTCCCTTCTAAGTGTCGCTCGTTCATACTTTGCACCCTCGTCCTCGTACCGCCGGCTGCCACCATGCCCCTTGTCAGAAGGAAGGTGGTCGAGCTGGTCCCGCCTCCCCATGCGGCTGGCTCCGACGATCCCGATGTTTTCTATCTGCAGGCAACCGGGGAAATCTTCCCCGACTACGAGACGTACGCGAACAGGCTCACCTTTTACAATCAGAAGCTGTTCCAGTGCGAGCTCACCGGAAAGATCAACCTTACCTACTTCGAAGCCCTCAAGAGCGAACGCAACGAGGCCATCGCTCTGCACAAGATCTTCCCCGAACAGCTCAAAGCACCCGTGCTCCGCTCCGTACAGTTCCAGGTCACAGGCCGCTTGGATCATCTCGTCGACAAGGTGTACGACCGCTTCAAAGATAGGTACTTCCCCAACGAGCACATGTTTGTCGAAGTCAGTGGCGACAAGTACTATGGCCGCATAAAGCATATTCACCCCCCTGCTAACCTCTCGACAGCATCCGCCAACGGCCATGGGTCTAGCACGGCAATGAAGGAAGAAGAAGACCAGGACACAGATGACGAAAAGTCTTCAGCGGCGGTATCAGTAGAGTACCACCGGATCGGCACCAATCTGACCATGGAGCTGGAAGAAGCATTCAAGCTAGACAATCCTGCCGAATACAGCTACGAAGTGGAGCTGCTGGACGATGACGACGCACCGACCGGCACGGTTCACAGAGTGACCGCAAACAGGCTCAGTCGAGACCGCCTCGCCTTCTCCAAGACAATCCTCCGCAAGTACATGCGCGACTGCATCGTCAGAGCCGCCAACATCGGCGCTGAATGGCGAGTGAAACAGTGGCTTGCCGTCAAGTATGGCATCCCGACCGAACCGACCGATGAAATTACGCTAAAGAACGAAGCTCTGAAAGACGCCAAGCTTTCTAAGCGCAAGAAGTACCTCACCTCGGATGCTGAAGACTCTGCCGCCTCCACTACCAAGAAGAGCAAGGGCGATAATAAGAAGCAGAGCGCCTCGGCCAAGAAAAAGGCCGACGAAGCCGAAAAGGCCGCCATGGAGCAGGCCAGAGAGGAAGAGCGTCTGCGTAGGAAACACCTCAAATATCCGATAGACGACCTCGAGCTCGATCCGATCTCGAATCGAGAGCTTCTATTCAAAGTGCCTGGCGAACTGCCAAGGCGCAAGGAACGGCCGGTCGCCGTACGCGGCCCCGAGGCCTTGCACGTGCCCGCTGATACCTTTGAAGTTTTCATCGATACCTACTACTTTCTCACGGCGCTCGGCAAGCCGCTCCTGCTCTCACCGTTCACGCTGGACGAGTACGACCAGGCGTTGCACCATCAGACGCACAAGCCAGCATGCAACATTATCAATGAGATCCATGGCACTCTGCTCAATGTGATCATCCGGGACAGTGGCGCCGCCGCCGCGCAGCCAAAGCCGGTGGTGTCAGCGAGTGTCGAGCCGTCGACCTCGACGCCTGGCAGTGCGCAGACGGGTGGCGACGAGTCTAGCAGCGAGGCTGCCTCGGACGTGGACGAGCTGGATGCCGAGACGAACGGCGCGGGCGCTTCGGGCAGCGTGGATGGCGACGCTTCGTCGACCACGGCGATCCTCGATGCTGCGCGCGCGCTGGGCGCCGGGTGGGAGACACGTACGCTGCGTGCCGACCGCGGCCGTGACGGCTGGGAACACTCGCTGGTAGGCATCATCGCGGCGCGCGCCACGCCGGAAATGCTGCCGCGCATGACCGGCATCCTGTCGCATCTGACCGGCGTCGAGCACCGCGACGGCTACATTGACGGCGAGTGGGTTGCCACGCCCGGCGGCTCGCCCATCGACCGCTACCCGCTGCTGACGCTGACGGACAAGCTGCAGATCATCGATTTCCTCTGCCTGCAAGCGGTGGTGACCAAGCCGGTCAAGACGTTTTACGAGGAGTGCGACGCGCAGGTCACCGAGTTGCGCAAAGAGAAGATCGAGATCAGCAGGGAAAAGCGCAAGCTTGCCGAGGAGCGCGACGAGTTCGAAGGGCGGAACAAGCCGGACGAAACCGAGGACGAAAAGGCGCAAGGGGAAAAGGAAGTCGACGCTGATGAGGAGCTGGGCGAGGCGCTGTTGCAGCCAGCGGCGGACGAGCTAGAAGGCGACGAGGAGGGCTCGCTGTCGTCGGAGGAAGAGGACGAGCTTGCGTCGGACTCGGATTCAGGGGTGGGGTCCGGGCGGTCTGGGCGGGAGGATTCGTTGTTGTCGGACGGGGGGCGACGGACGCCGGGGTCGCGGCAGGAGGTGCTGCGGATGAAGGCGGTGGAGAAGCGGGCGCAGGAGGCAGCGCGGGCGGCGGAGCAGGCCAAGGCGCGGGCTGTGCAGCGTGCCAAGCTTGCGGAGCTGAAGGTGGTCAGCGCGGAGCGGCGGCGGCTGGAGGAGGCCGAGGCGCGGCTTGCGCGGCGGGATGAGGTGCTGGATCGCGAGTTCCGGCGGCTGCTGCTAGCGGCGCGGATGGTGCCCGTGGGGCGCGACCGGTTTGGGGACAAGTACTGGTGGTGGGATGGGGTGGGGTCGTGTGCGGTGCTCACGGGCAGTGCGGGCGAGCGTGGAACGTATCAGACCGGCCGGCTCTTTGTCCAGGGCGCGCGGCCCGAGGAGCTCGCCGCCCTGGTCCCCGTCCGCCCGCCCGCATCCAAGTACGCCCACCTGGTCCGGCCGCCGGTCACCCTGGACCGCGTGCTGGCGCGCAAGGCGTCCGAACTCGGCCCCGCCCGCCTCGCTCCCGGCGAATGGGCCGCCTACACCGACCCAGACCACCTAGACCACCTGCTCGCCTGGCTCCGCATCAAGGGCCACCGCGAATACCACCTCAAGGCCCAGCTGCTCAAGCTCCGCCCCTACCTCGCCACCGCCCTCCGCAGGCGCGCCGCAGACCACAACCCCTCCCTCCGCGACCCCTTCGACCCCCTCCGCCGCTCCGCACGCAAGCCAGACCCGCCCCGCCCCAGCTACCTCGCCTGGAAGAACACCCTCGACCGCGCCAAGTAGCCCACCACCCCCTCCCACCCCACCCCCCTTCTGCAATGCCACACTACCGCATCCTTCGCACACTCACGCCCCACAGATCGACTGCACACGTGGCTCCATTGATGCGAATCCGGGGATGAGTGCGCTGTGAAACACGGCTACGTGCGCGTGGCGGCCGCGGTCAGTGCTCGTCTATGCAGGGCATGGCAGCGGGTTTGGTCGAGGCGGGCGCGGGCGGGGGTGGGGGCGGGGCGTCGTCGGGGGCGGCGGCGGGGGGGAGCGAGTCGGTGAGGCGGAAAGGCTCGCGCTGGCGGGCGTGTTTCTTGTGGATCTTGCGGAGGGCCTCCTCCTCGAGGGCGATGCGGAGGAGGCGCTCGACCTCCTCCTTCTTCTTGGTGCGGCTGCCGCCCAGCCAGATGAGGAGGCCAGCGACGGCGTTGCAGCTGAGCGAAAAGGTGATGATGGTCGCGGTGACCGAGGTGGGGCGGTTCTTGTAGTAGATGCCCCAGGTGGTGCCGCCGAGCGACGCCTGCAGGCACGAGTGGCCGTCGAGCAGAATCACAATCGCCATCATCAGCGACAGCTCAAACGGCCGGTGGGTCACCGTCTCCCGGTACCGGTAGAAGGTGTGCGACTGGTGGAACTTGCGCTGCTGATACTCCAGATTCGCCTGCTGCTTGGGCGTCAGCACCACCACGTCCTCGGCATCCCGCGGCAGCTCGGACGCAATCGACGGATTGCGCTTCAGCTGGCCCAACGGGATCACACCGTCCTTGTTCGGATAGGTCCGTGTGGCCGCCTCGGCCGCCGCCTGCTCGGCGTTACTCTGCGCTTCCTTTTCGTCGTGCCTGTGCTTGCGCTTAAAGTAGTCATGCTTCAGCCTCCTCTCTTCCTTGAGCTGCTCCACATCCTCGCTCTGTCGCGACGCGTGCAACTCCAGCGAGGGCTGACTTGGATCGGCAGCCACCTCGGGCGCGACGCCGGAGCCGGTAGACCAAGCGTGGGTGTCGGTGGTTTGCTCCTTGTTGCCGTCACGTTGATCGGTGGTGATCAGGGTGGGGACTTTGCGCAGGCCCGTCTTGATCATCATGGTGTTGGTCATCTGGCTGACGCCAAGGCGGGGAGTGGCACGAGGCAGTTCGTTCTTGTCTTTGAGTTCGGGCAGGTTGAGCTGCCGCCTGCGTTTGTAGGTGAGAAAGTGATAGTGTGCAATCTGGATCATCCGATAGGTATCGACGGCGCGAAAGGGTGCAAAGCCGAGACCGACGGCGGTGAAGAGCGCGCAGAGGATCTGGTCGCAGATCTCGACCCAGTAGCGCTGCCTGGACGCATTGTGCACGTTGATCCACTTGAGCAGGAAAAGACAGATGGCGGTGCCCCAGAAGGTGATCGACACGGCATAGAGCGTGATGATGAGGCCATGCGGCGTCTTGACGTATCTCCAGAAGCCTTTGGCAATGCGTTTCAGCTTGGCCTTTCTGGTGAGGAGCAGATTGACATGCTCGTCCAATTCGTTGCGTTCTTCCTCGTCCATCTCGGCCCACTCCTGGATGTGCCTGCGGCGTTCCTCCTCCGTGGTTTCGGGAACGGGCGCTCTCTTTCTTCCGGGCACAAACGAGGCATAACGGCGCAGTTGACTGAAGCCGCCCGGCCTGGCTGTCTGAGCCGCCTTGGCGTCGGCGCCGGCCTCGGCGGGGCCCATCTCAATGTCGCCGGGTCGATCGTCAGACATGGGAGTAGCAGAAACCGAGGGGGCGCGTGACGGCCTGCGGGCCATGGCAGGTAATGAGATGGTGGGACGCCGATTGTATAGCATGGGGATGGGAGGGAAAAAAATCGAGTTGCCGACATTCTGCAAGGTGGTGACTGTAGAAATCTCGGGATCGACGACATCGAGATAATCGACCACTTCGTCCTCATGCATGTCGCTATCGCTCGATGTGGTTGGAGTGGAAACGTCGTGATCGTGCTCCTCGGGCTCAGCGGAACGGATGGGAGTGTTGCTGCCAAGAGAGGGATTCTCGGCGTCGTTTCTTTCGAAATTACGACCGAGCAGGCTTGCGAGATATTGACGGGACGTCGCTACCAGGCCGTCCTCGGCGACGGTGTTGCGACGACTTCTCTGATGCGACTCTGATGGCGGGGCTGGCTCTTGTGCAGTGTAAGCACTACGATGACGCTGGAGGCCGGACTGATGCTCTTGGGAGAAGTAGGACGGTTCTTGCTGGCTCTCTGCGTTGGTGGTGGGAGGCGCCGAGGGTGCGGTGAGGAGGGTAGAACTGCGCTCTTCGGTCACGTTGGAGAGGTTGCGATGGGGCTGGGGATGAGTGGGAGTATCGGCGTTGCTGCCGTGTTGCCACGGGTCGGAGTCGTGGTGCGCATCGGGCTCGGACGGTGTGGATTGGGTATTGGCGGAAGAGAGGGAAGCCTGACGTTCTTTCCGTTTTTGTTTGCGCTCTGCTTTATGCAGCTTACGATGGCGCAGAGCGAGATTCTCGACGGCGCCCATCCTGCGGTTGGAAGAGCTGGGCGGTAGCCTTGACGCTCGGCTCTCATCGCTTAGACGGATCGGTGGCCGATCGTCGTCGGACGAGCGTCGCTGCGAAGGGTCCGCGTTTCTTTCCTGCTGATCCACATGGTGAATGGCTCTTCTAGCCAGCCTCATTTCCTCGCGAAGGGTCCCATCATCATCGTCGTCGTCGTCGTCGCGATTGCCAGCACTGCCTTGCGCTTGTGTGTCAGGTCCGCGCAGCCCCTCAACAGGTCGTGCGGCATTGCCATAGTCCCGAGCCCGTGTACGATCCGGCCCTACACCGTCGCCGCTGCGGCTGTTGTTCTGTGCACTGTAGTTCGGGCGGGATGGGGTATTGGCGGTGGAAGACACCGGCGGGCGTGGCTGTTCCGAGTCAGCGCGCCGGATGCGAATAGAAGAAGGAATGCGCGGCAGTCTGGGCATCGTGACAACTATTCGGGCCGCAACAGCGGTGGCGGCGGCTGTGGTGGAGGTGGCGGCGGTGGCGGCGGTGGCGGCGGTGTTGTGGTGTTGTAGGGCTTGGAAAGCGTGCTAGTCGTCGGCTGCGATCAGGATTGCATTGGAGCAGTGGATGTCTTGCGTTGGCCGTGTCGGCGAGGAGATACGCTAGGCCGCTTGCACTGACGGCTGCACGTTAGGAGCGGATGCGTGGAGAGCTCGAGCCCCAGACAAGCGACCGTACTGACGTGCCGGGATGAGATCCAGTAGTCGGGGTAGGGGCACTGAGACAAAGAAGGGATGGTGGAGATGTTAGAGGCCCAACGGCAATTGGTGACGGGCACCAGTATGGCTGTTGCCCGCTTACTGCTGCTACTGCTGCTACTGCTGCTACTGCTACTGCTGCTGCTGGCTGCTACTACTTTTGCTGCTGTTACTGTCGCTGTTCCTGCTTGCTTACATCTGACGGCGGAGATGGGAGAAATTCAAAGGCTGCGCTGAGGGGCGCGAACGGCTGCGCATGCAAAACACGTTCTGAACACAGTCTGAATAGGGCGAGTGTTATCTGCCATCTAGCAATCGCGAAAATGTATTCCGCATTAAGCGCCGCGGCCCTTTCGGTCATCATACAGAAACGCTCGTCGTTCCTCGGTGCTGCAGCCCTGCGCTTACCTACAGGATAACGACGCGTTCGAATTCGGATTCGCTTGGGTGCACATATCAGTCTCGCCCTGTTAAATCACCGGAACTGGCAACTTGGGCGCTTGTTAGACCGCACCTTGTCAAAAGGTAAACTCCACCTTCCCCTTCTTAGAGCCGCCCTTCAGGTCGCATGTCAGCGCCGCTGCGTACACAGTCCGGTCGGCACACGCGGCAGCCGGGCAGTGGAAGAGGAGTGTTCGACTATATAACATGGTGAAACGGTGCTGAGGCGATGCTGCCTTAGCAGGCAGGCAAGGCGTGCCGAGGTGGGTACGACGTCCGCCCCCGACCGGGCGTTATGGATGGCCGAGAAAGGGTGTCAGAACGGGACGCAACGGCAGAGCAGCCGCTTAGCCGAACGAGGCCAGGCTAGCCTTGCCGTCCACCTTCTCCATGGGCAGCTTGTCAATAAAGGCGGCAACGCACTTGGCCATGGTGGGTGACGCCCTTGAGATCGGGTCCGTCTGGTAGAAGTTCTGGATCGGCCTCAGCAGTGGCGTGCCCGAGGTAGAGGATGTGGCTAGTTTGCTAAGCTCTTCTATCGCCAGTGGCGCCGAAACACGCGATGCCTCCGCCACGTCGTATCGAACCAGGCTGGGGCAAAGGTCAAACATCCGGTCTTTAACGTCCAAGAGATCATTGTAGGGCAACGTAGCCCCCATCACTTCCGACAAAGCTCGAAGAATCTTCCAGTCCTCCCGAGCGGCGCCCGGTGGTGGTACCGCCGCACGCGTAATCTGCGTTCGTCCTTCCGTGTTGACAAACGTCGTCGCCTTTTCCGTGTACGCCGAACCAGGCAGGCAGACGTCGGCATACTGAGCGCCAACGTCGCCGTGATGTCCTTGGTAAACCACGAAAGCGTCCCGTGGGATGCTCTCAGGCGCAATGTCGTCGGCATTGAGCAGGTAGATAAACTTGGGCGTCGTCTTGGCCGCAGCGGCCGAAGGAGTGAATCCGATATCCAGCGCGCCGGTGCGAGAAGCCTGTCGTTGCAAAACGTTGTAACCGTTCCACTCTTCATTCAGCATTTTGCTCTTGTTCGCCTTGATAAGCTCGGCAACATTGCCGAGAATCGCCTTGCCATCGGCGTGCTCGACGACAGCACTGCCGACCACAATCATGGGTTTTTTGGCTTCCTTGAACTTCTTGGCAAAGGCTCCTTTACCGGAAAGCAGCTCCTGGACCGCTTTGGCATCCGTGCCAACGTGGTCGTAGTCATAGGTCAGGTCGACCTTCTCGCCAATCAGTCCCACTTCGAGACCTCGGTGCAGATAGGCTTTTCGGATTCGGGCATTGATAATAGCAGCCTCGTGCCGCGGGTTGGTACCTACCAGGAGGAGTACGTCCGCCTCCTCGATGCCAGGAATGGTGCTGTTGAATGTATAGTTAGAACGGAAATCCGAGCCGTGGATCGGAGCGTGATCTCCGTTGACCTGATCCGTGGCCAGATTCTCCGAGCCGAGCTTGTTAACGAGATCCTTGAGCAGTATCATGGATTCCACATCCGCAAGACCACCAGCAACCGCCTTGATTTCGTCGCCCTTGGCGCCAGACGAAACAAGACCCTCGGCCACGGTAGCAAGCGCCTCTGGCCAAGAAGCAGGCACGAAGCGGTCGCCCTGCTTGATCAGCGGCGTGGTCAAACGTTGGTATTTGAGGCCGTCCGGTGCGAATCGGGTCTTGTCGTTGATCCACTCTTCGTTGACGTCGTCGTTGGTGCGTGGCAGGACCCGCATGACCTGAACACCTCGCGAGTCCACTCGGATGTTGGATCCAACGCCATCAAGGACGTCGATAGACTCGGTCTTTTTTAGCTCCCAGGGTCGAGCATGGTAAGCATACGGCTTGGAGGTCAGGGCACCGACCGGGCAGAGATCGATGATGTTTCCCGACATTTCTGAGTCCATGGTCTTTTGGACATACATTCCAATCTGCAGATCGTTACCGCGGCCGGTCGTGCCAAGATCCTGGACACCGGCAATATCGTTCGCAAATCGAACACATCGGGTACACTGAATGCATCGAGTCATGACCGTCTTGACTAAGGGGCCGAGGTTCTTGTCCTCAACGGATCGCTTGCCTTTGATCTCGTGGAAGCGGGATCGGTCGGAGCCATATCGCATAGACTGGTCCTGGAGGTCGCATTCTCCTCCCCAATCGCAGACAGGGCAGTCTAGCGGGTGATTGGCGAGCAGAAACTCCATGACGCCTTCTCGAGCCTTGGCCACCAGCGGAGTGTCGGTGAAGATCTGTTGGCCTGGCATAGCGGGGAAGGCACACGAGGCCAAAGGCTTGGGGGCTCCCTTGGACTCGACAAGGCACATACGGCAGTTACCAGCGACCATGAGCCTCTCATGGTAGCAGAAGCGGGGGATCTGAGCACCCGCCTTTTCGCAGGCCTGGATAAGAGCGGTGCCTTGCTCGACCTCTACCTCCTTGCCATTGATGGTAAGCTTGACCATCTTAGGCGGAGCGGGGGCGGGTGTGGCTTGCTTCCGAATGGCTGAGGTTGCCAAGGAAGCGCCGGCAGAGGGGATGCGAGAAGCAACACCGCGAGGCGTGAGCCTGGCGGCGGAGGTGGAAGCGGCCAAGGAGCGAAGCATGCTGGGCAAGCAAGATCGACCGTTTGAGATTCGCTGAAAGAATGACAACCGGCTATTGCCGCCTTAGCTATGTGTAGGGTTGGTACGAGAAGGGGAACGAAAGTGCACTGGTTTTCACCCTTGTCTCCCTTCGTCTACTGGCGGGCGTTGCGAGGATCCCGACGGCTGTCCAACGGGTCGAGGTAGAGCAATGGACGAGGCGGTCGTAGACGCGTCCAGAAGGGATAGAGGTGAGGTGAGAAGGTGTTGCTGCGAGTGCAAGGTTAGGTTTGAGCAGAGCGATCTCAGTGCCAATCAGCTGGCTGACTTGATTGGTGATTGGTTTAGTCGGTCGCCATCTTCCGTCTGAGCTTTGGATTCAGCTCCCTGAATACATTCCGTCTCAAATCGACCTCCAGAACGCGCGAGTCGAATTTCAACGTGCTTACCAAGTCGACCACGGTCAAAAGTCAAAGTCAGTCAAAGTGAAGTAGGCTCTTCCCACCGCCACACAAGTCACTCTTCGTCCAATCAGACTCGATGCGTTTCGTACAAGTCCCACTTTCGGTTCCGCTTCGCATTTCAGATGGCAGATCTAACATCATTGGCTTCACTCGAACGGGCCCCCCACAAGTACTTGACTTGTAGATCTCGTCTTTATCGGCCTTAAAAGACTGAAGCACACAGGCAAATCTGAAACAGGATCGCCGCTCGCCGCTCGCCGCTCGCCGCTCGCCGCAACGGTAGGAGCGCAAGGTCTCGAGCGGGCACGGATATGGAAAAACGACTTATTGGCCTTGTTTCGCTAGCAAGTCGGATCTATAGAATGGTACCGAGACTATAGACCAGATAGGGGATAAAAAGAGACGGTGAGAGGAAAAGTGCTAGTCAGTGACCCGCTTCAGCTGATAAAGCTTTGAAAACCTGCGTTGATGCGGCATGGCGGGGCTGGTACTTACCCCATCGACTTGAGACCGCGGATGTAGTAAGTTTCGAGGTTCTTTTCGACGGTTTCCTCTTCTCCGGAGGGGGCACCGCTGAGGATGAGCTCCAGCTTGGTCGAGTCGTTTCCCTCGGTCAGGTTGAGTGCCAGGGTGCCGAAGTGACCCTCGGGGAATTGGGGCGTCCTCCACTTCTGGATGAGCTGCTTGGGAGCGTCTACGCTGATGACCTGGCCGCGGACATTTCCGCCAAAGAGGGCAAAGTCGGCGCCGGGCTTAGCTTCAAACTGAGCAGGCGCTCGGGTCCACATGGGGATCTTTGCGGGGTTGGTCATGAGATCCCAGAGTTCCGGGGTGCTGATAGCAAGCTCGCTGGAAACACGTACGTCGCTGGGGCTGGTAGAGACGGCCTTGGGCTGGGATGGTTTGGCGGCCGAGACGCTAGAGGAAGGTGCGACGGCGGCGGGAGTGGAAGAACCGGCAGCCGGCGTAGATGAACCCGAGGCGGAAGCTGCGCTGTCATGTCCGAGATCCTTGGCATGGGCATCGATCAGATTCTCGCGGAAGGCGTGGAAGGCAGGTCGAAGCGAGGGCGCCAGCTGGTTGCGAACGGCATCATACAACGCCTGAGCAGCAGGCGACGGCTTGGTCGACATTTCGGTTTCGAAGCGGTATTCGTCGCCCTCATCCTCGACCTCATGGCTTACCTCTGGGAAGGTGATGGTGCCTTCGGCCTCGGTACCGTCATCATCGGTGCCAGACCAGGCATAGGTGACGGAGCAATCGTAGATGGTGATCAGCTTGCCTTTGCGGTTTCCGAGCTCAACATCGCCTTCAAAGGAAGAAAGACGATCTACCTTGACGCTACCGCTCTTGCCTACGGCAATCGACTTGCCAACCGTAGCCTCGGCAATGTGGTTCTTGGCCCAGGGGGTGCAACCCTTGGTCTTCCAGTGGTAGTGCTTGTTCCAGGTCGACATGGTGATCCACGGCAAGATACGAAGACGGGACAGTCGACGCGTAGTAAAAGTATGGGAGGTGTGTAGTGCTTGATTGGCATGTCGGTACGGACTGATAAATGGCTTCCAGCGTCGATCTGGGCCCGGTTGCCGAGGTGGAGTGGGCTTGCTCACAGTTCTTCTCAGAAATTGCCAGAACGTATTTGGTGAAGCGCCGTGCGAAAAGCATGCGATCCCGATGCCTACATCGCTTTGTCTCGTGCGAAAGATCGGGTCTAAAAGGCGCGGCAAGGCAACTGTATTTGCATTAGGAGTAGTATCGAAAAGAGTGAATTGAATGACCGTCTGACTAACGCGCCGATGGTAGAGACTGGTTATTGTTTGGCTGAGCCGAAGACGCGCGATCTTTGTGGACGGCCGCTACTGGTGTCATTTGCGGTGCACCTCCGGCCTTTGTTGTTGCAGATGGACGAAATGATTGCGACCTGCATGGCGTCCGGCAGCCGGGATGGGACCCGACATTCCGCTCTATTGTTCTTTCGGTTTGCGCTTGCGCACTCGCCACCCGTCCCCGTTCCCGGCCCCGTCCCCCGTCCTCGTCCCCGTCGCTACTGTAGCAGCAAGCCAAGCACCAAGCTTCGGAGCTACGCGGCCTTCCGTTCGCGATCCCGAAGCTTAGGGATCATCGTTCCGAGCGCAATCCGTCGGAAAAGGCACGAGACGCTTGCGCAACACGCAGCATACTCGAATTTGCCACCCGGTCTCGCTCCCGCATTTTATTCGTGATTCTGCAGCGCTGGCTCGCGCTTGAGCGTCTGGAATGCGACGCCGTAGGGTCAGGACACCTGCTCCCAGTCGACAGTGATTCTGCGCATTTTTTATTGAGACGATCTGGGGGTGATCCATGATCATGTATATACTGGCACTGTACTTGGCTATACTGGCACTGTACTTGGCTATACTAGTTTAATTGGCAAATCGCATAGACCGGGTGCAACTGTGAGGTTGAAAATGCAGGCAAAAAATCCGCAGTGGCTTCGGGATCGGTACACGCCTGATGCATGCTCCTCGTCCCCGTCCAGACCACAATGGGCGACAAGTTGTCTTCGGCCACCATGGTGCTTTCTCCATCCACCTTTGCTATGCGTGGTTACTGTGGCAACAACATCGTTTCTATAAATTATCGCTGTGACCTTACCCCTTCCCGTCTTTCATTCCGATTTCACTTTGCTGGGTTGGGCCCCCCCTCTATATGCCCACACCGCCGCCACTATCTCCAAAACGAGGAGGTAGCCCCTTGACGGGCCGACCAGCTGCTGCCATCCGCTTCACGTCCTCCTCGCCGCCCCATTCCCGCCACCATCACCACACTTCCGCTCGCCACGACGCCAAAGAGGAGATTCCCTGGTCTAGGGAACAAGACGATGCCCGGCCTAGGGAACATGAGGATAGGGAAAATGAGGATGCTCGGCCTAAGGAAAAAGAGAGGGAAAAAGAGGAGGTCCGGCCTAGGGAAGAAGAGGAGGCAGAGTGGCATGCGTCTCTGACTGGCAGCTTGGCAAACGTCGATAGCTACAGTGGTAGCGGCAGAGATCGTCCGAGTACGTCTGGTGCCAGGCACGACTACGGTCACGCTGGCGTTGATGAACACTCGGCGGCGGGTGGGTCACTCTCCAGCACCACCAACGCTCGTGCCAGTAGATTGTTCCGCGAGAGGCGCAAAAAAAGGGAAGAGGACTTGCACGAGACCATCCGCGAGCTCACCGAAAGCAATGCTGTCTTGGAGGCCATGCTGATTGGCCATGGCGTTGCGGTACCCGATTCGGTCACGCTGAAAAGGGACGTCCGTATGCGCTCTTCTCCTGTTCGTGGTGCCGCCGCCACCCGCCTAGCCGCCGACTTGGCACTGCGCCATCGCAGCCGCGGTGTATACGTCTCCAGCAACGAGACTCCGGCGAGCCACAGCCATTCGCCTGCTTCCAAGGACTCAACCCTCTACAGCTTTGAGGGTTCCACCGCGTTCAGCAGCACCGACTATCCCTCTTCAGAGCGATTTACCTCGTCCTCCCTCGAGTGCGACGACAACGATCCGCGCAGGGGGAAGCGCCCGCTTCCCCCAACCGAGCCCAGTGTGAGTTTCCAGACCCGGACATCGCCCATTGCCATGGCTGGTTTCGCTGATAATATGATATGCCGCTTGCCTATTTTTGTAGACCGATACCTCCTTTCCGTCTTCTGGGTCCGGGTCCGGGTCCGGGTCCGGAGCGCGGCCGTTGGAGGGGGAAGCATGGTCGGTGGGCGCGTCGGCGACGGTGAAGCGCGAAATGGCGCGGATGCCGCGGCTGCCCCACGTGTTGACGTCGGCTTCGTTGCACCAGGCTGAGCAGGCTCGGATGCGCGTGGGGCGGCATGGGCGGGAGGAGGGTCGGCCGCGGTCGCTGCTGGGGACGCGGCAGCGGCGTACGCAGGCGTATACCGAAGCGTCGGGACGGCAGCGCTCGCAGTCGGACGGGTCGAGTCCGGCGTCGGGCGAGGTGCTGGCGGTGGCGCCGCCGCCGCTGCCAGAGACTAGGGACGCGCCCCTCCTGGCGCCCGTGCCGTACGATGCGGCGGGCGCTTCGCTCTCGCACGCCGCGCCGCCCTGGCCCTACCCGGAGTCGCAGCACCGCTGGCACGCCCCGGACGCCGCCCTCCCCCCCGCGCCCTTCTGGGCCGATACCCACGACCGCCCCTTCCGCCGCTCGTCCGTCTCGTCCTCCCCCGAGGCACGCACCCACCCGCACCCGCCCAGCCGCTTCGGCCACGACCCCTACGACGCCCCCCGCAGACCCCCCACCCTCGACCCCCTCCGCACACTCCCCTACCCACACCCCCCGCGCCGCTACCCCGCCCACCCCCCGCCGCCACCGTGACCTCTTCCCCGCCACCCATCCGCCAATACCACCCGCCCCTGTAGATCCCACCAGAACGCATTTCCCTCGACATCGCCACTGGCACCCGCCCGCTTTGCGCATCACTACACATCCCCATATTAGCCTCACGCGTCCGACACAGACGAAAAACATAATGGAAAACATAATGGAGCAGCGCATTTCGGATTGGTCGGTGTTTGGATTTGGGCCAGCCGGATCGTTTGTCGTGCCGCTTTGCCGCCGTTGCTGCCGATGCTGATGGTATGCGGTGTGCATCTCGTGTGCGGATGGCGGTAGACGGCGGGGGAGGTAAGAGGGGTGGGGTGGTGGGGGTTAGGGTGCGGGGGGGTTGTGGGGCGGCGAGGCGGGGCGCGCGGGGCGGGTGCGGGCGGGGGGGGTGTGCTTCTTTCTGACGATGCCAAGGGGGGAGTGGGTGGGGTGCTTGCGTTTCTTGGGCTGGGTAGCGGGCACGGCGGGTGAGGGCTTGGGTGGGCTGATGGCGGGGCGTGCGGCAGGGGCGGGGTCTGCCGCCAACGCTGAGCTTGCCGTTGTACCGCGTGCGTCCACTGCCTCCGCTGTGCTGCTCGTGCTGGTTGCAGTAGTGCTGGCCGTGCTGGTTGCAGTGTTGGTGGTGGTGGTGGCGAGGGGGGGGAGAGGGGTGTGCTGTGCGGAGCGGAACGCGGCGAGGGCGGCGGCGTCGGCGGCGCGGCGCGCGGTGTCGGCTTGGCGGTGCGCAGCGGCCACCTGCGCCAGGAAGTCGCTCTCCCCTTCGTCGATACCGCGAAACTGCCCGCCGAGCCGATGCTCCTCCTCGTGCGCCGCCGCCTTGGCCTCCCGCTCCGCCTCGAGCCGCTCGAACAGACTCCGTGGGTCGTACTCCCCCGCGTCACCCCCCGACGCGGCCGCCTCCCCCTCGGTCACAAACCGCTTCCCCACCACCATCCCCCCAGCACCCAAAGCGCTAACCCAAAGCCTCCCTCTTCCCCCGTCGCCAACGCGCGCAGGATAACAAGCCGTTGTTCAGTCGCCCGCGTAATGGTGGCCGCTTGCCAACCCGCCGCGCCGCCGAGCAGACAACTCGCCCCCAATTAGCATTTCGATTTTCAGTCGCATTTTTCCTTCCCATTTTATTCCTATTTTATACCCGGTTTATTCCCAGTTTCAGCGGCCACTCAACCCTCACCCTGCGTGCCACGCGCCAACGACTCGCCATTCACCGGCGACGCTGCATAGCTCTTCAAGTCAGGATCGCGCACGGTTGTAAGCCATCACACAACGACGATGGGGTGGACAAGATGGATGACAGGCATGACTGGGTTGCGGTCGGCGGCAGCATCCTCGAGGCGTAATGCGCGCACGACGCCTACATTGGACTACATGGTTGCGTGGATACGACGAGGTGGATGTGGGATGGCTAGCAGCAGAGGATCGAATCGACAGCTTGCAGACGCGGAAGCAACCGCGCAGACGGCGAACCGGTCTTGCGTCTGTACCCGCTTTCGGAAAGAGGACAGCGCTTTCGGAAAGAGGACAGCGCTTTCGGAAAGAGGACAGTTTAATTTGCCGTCTGGTATCTAGGACTGCTTCGAACCGAGGCAAAGGGGAAGGAGGGGTGTGGGAAGATGCTGGGAGAGGGAGACGCGCAAGTTACTGCTGCATACCGTTCTGTGCCGAGGCAAAGTTGAAGCCGCCCTGCGGAGCGTTGAGGTCGGACTGGAAAGCAAAAGCGCCCGATTCGTCCACTTGAGGCGCGCCGAGCCCAGACTCTTGCGCCTCATCGTCGGGGAAGTACTTGTCCATGATGTAGAAGCACTTTTTGTAAATGTCCAGGTTCTCGTGGTGCTGCAGATGGTGGATCGAAACCATGCCGCCGCACTCTTCGATGAAAACAGCGTACTGGTTGAGCGCATCGCCGCCCTCGGCTTCCTTGTCCATCTCGCCCACCTTGAGGATGTTCTCCAAACCGTCGAGTGCCACCTGGATAATCTTGTTGTCCATGCTGCGGAGCATGTCGCAGAGCGGCTTGATACATCCTTGCGACACCAGATAGCGGATTTGCTGGGGCTCGGAAAGACCACCACTGGTGGCGTTGCTGATAGCCCAGCAAGCTTCCTTCTTGGTCTTAAAGTCGGCATGTTGGAGGATGTTGATCAGCGGTGGGATGATATTGGCATCGATCACAGCCTGAATCTGCTGTGAGGAGCCAGCGGCAATGTTCGAGATGGTCCAGCAAGCCTCCTTTCGGATGCCTTCCTTGGGAGAGGAGAGCAACGAGAGCAGAGGTGGCAGCGCTCCCGAAGCGATCACCACCTGAGTCTGGTAGTCGTCGCCGGTAACAATGTTGCCGACGGAGCGCAGGGCAGGCGTCTGGACAGCGGTGGAGGGGTGGGTGAGGAGGTCCACCAGTCGGCGGCAGACGCCTGACTCGATGACACCCTGAATCTTGTGGTTGGCGCCGTCAGAGAGGTAGGAAATGGCCCAGCAAGCGTCGATAAGCACTTCGTTGTCCATCGAGTAGATCAGCTTGGTCAAAACGCTCAGTGCCGGCTCCACCTGGCTCCACTCGGGCGGGGGGTTCTTGCCTCGGCAAAAGTTGCTCAAGGTCCAAGTCGCGTTGCGGACCATGCTTTGCTTGTGGTTTTCGCTGAGCAGGGCAATAAGGGGACGCATGGCGCCGGCCTCGAGCACATAGTTGCGACACTTGGGGCTATCACCAGCAATGTTACCCAGAGCCCATACCGCCTGCTCGCGGACATCGAGAACGGGCGAAGAGAGCAGTTCGATAAAGACGGGAACGGCGCCCTCGTTGATGACGACCTGGGTGTGATCCGAGGTGCCCGAAGCAATGTTGGTCAAGGCCCAGGCGGCCTCGAATTGAATCATGCTGTGCGGCGATCGAAGGAATTCGACGAAGCGGGGAACGACGCCAGACTTGATAACGGGCTCGATAGGAGGATTCTTCTCCTTGGAAAGCAGCTTGCGGAACTTGGTAGTAGCGTCGAGCTGTCGGTCCAGGTCATCGCTCATGGCGTCCTGGATCATCTGGGGGAGCTCGGCAGTGAGTTGCGCTTCGATAGCGCTGGATTGGCCCTCGTCATCGTCCGAGTCTGCGCCGTCTGTATCCTCGCCGACGGTGAGATTGCGGCGCTTGGCCATGGACTCTTCTCGCTTTTGACGTCGAATCTCGACCTGGGCTTCTTCACGCCTCCTTCGCAGTTCATCCTGCTTAAAGACGCCCTTGGCCTTGAAGTTATCCTGACGACGCGACATGTCTCTCAGTCCTGACATTGTGGCGCAAAGAAACTAATAGAAACCAATGATCTGAGGATGCAACCGCACCGACGCTAGCCAGCGGTTGAGTCGATAGGCTAGTGAGGGAGAAGATAGTCTGGCAAAGAAGGGTGCCGCGCGGTGAGCGGTGACAAGGTGGGTGATGAGGGATCTGATGATCGGGGGATGGGGTGGAGGAGAGGGAGAAAGGTACAGAAGATGCGATGCGATGCGAAAAAAACGGAGACCAACACCTGAGTTTCTAGCTGCGTGGGATCGCAGGCGTAGGTGCTGAGTGGATGAATTGCAGTACAAATCCGTCCCAGCCTGCTAAATGCAAGCAGGAGAAGCTGCGTGTGTGCCAAGTTTCGAGTTGGATCTCATTTCTTGTAGTCGGCGCATCCACGTTGTAATGCCAGTCTGTCATCTGAGCCTTTTCGTACGGTACAACAATACCCAGCTGCATCACAGCGACCCCGTTGCAAAACGAAGCGGTAAGCATTCGCTTGGAGACCACGACAATATGTTAGAGTGTGGCAAAAGGCCTTGTCTGCTCGATATCATGGCCGGCTCTATGTGCGCACGAAGGCGGAGGGCTGCCTACGGCCCCTCTTGCACAGGACTGGATCGCTAACGAAGCGTATCGTACAGATGGCGCGTGGGAGCGATGCGATGCGGGGTCGCCTGGGCGAGTGTTGTGTGTGTGTGTGGTCGCAGCCAATTGGGTGGTGGAAAGCGCGGGTAAGGGAAATCAAAGCCGTAAGGAAATCAAAGCCGTAAGGAAATCAAAGCCGTAAGTCCGTTTGGTCGATCTTTCAAAAGAGTCATAAGTAGTATGAGTGTGAGTATGAGTAACCTTCCTGATATCCAGAAAGGTGCCGCCGCCGCTCATCTTTTCCTTTCCTTCCACCCTTCGATTCATATCTCTGTTTTGGCAGCTCACTTCCTTGCCCACCACTTTGCTCGTCTGCACCGCCGAACAGGACGGCGTGGACGCTGTCGGCTGCAGACGTATCTTCGATCGATCGACCTCGTACGCGGATCGGCCCACGAGGCATGCCGGCTTTGGCGACAAGGTAGCCCGTCCCAGCGCCATCGCTCCCATCATGCAGACCGCTTCTTCTCACCACACTGCAACGCCAGGCGACCTTGAGCTCCTCGACATGCTCACCGCCATGCCTTCTTCATTCCCGCATCAGCCACAGCATCTCTCCTCTGCTACTAAGCCGCGGCCGCTCTCTACCCTCAATGCTCTTCGCAGGCCGCCCCTCGACCCCATGGTACTCGCTGCTAGTCTCAGCTCGGGTCCTCACGTCACTCGCCACCACTTCCATCACTCCTTCAACAATGCCGACCATACCTCCAACTCACAGCAGATGCCCGCCAGCCAGAGAGCTTCTCTAGCTGCCGCATCCAAGCAGGCAACAGCCAATCCTGCCAGCTCGGCTTCCATCGCCTCTTCCTCCGCCAAGCCACGCTCTAGGAGACCCTCGGCTGCCAGTGGATCCTACGCCAACTGTGACTATGACGACTTTGACGAGCTGTTGCCGTCCGAGACCGCTTCCACCTCCGCCCTCAAGGTCGATGCCGTCCCCGAGATCACCGACGAAGAGAGCGCCTACTATGCCAGTCGGCAAGCTCCTCGCAGCGTTCGCCTGCAGCGGCAGAAGGAAGATCAGGCAAAACATGCCTCTGCAGCGCAGGAGATTGTCTCGGCAGCCGCCCACGCCAAGCAGCAAGCGGTAGCCCAAGCTAGCCATCACCGTGCCAGCGACGAGCCAGAGCGTCCTGGCCTGTTGAATCAGCCCGCAAACCAAGCAGGCAAAGCGATCGAGCCGTGGACCGACGCTCTGCCAAGCACACCGTCAGATAGCATTGCCACTGCGCTCGAGGAGCGCAAAGCAGCGGTAGCGGCGCCTGCTTTGGCCGGTTTCGAGGCTTTGCCAGGCTCTGGTCTCACAGCCCCGCTCGTCCGACCGAGCATTGCTTCGATTGTCCGTCCGCCGCCGCTGCAGGTGCGGTGCTATGCGCGCACACGCGTGCCCACGCCGCATGGCGAGGTCTTTTGCCACCTGTACAAGAACAACCACGACGCCAAGGAACACCTTGCGCTCGTTATTGACCCGTACCAGAACGATGAAGCGAGCGTTCTGCCCGGGCCGGACGGCCGCCCATGGAAGGAGCACGACCCGGTCTACCAGCGCGATGCGCTGCGGAGCCGGACGTTGGACGAGGTCTGGGGGCCGCAAGAGACCGAGATGGAGCGCATCGTCCGCGGCGCCTACGTCGGCCGGCTCGGGCCTAGTTTCCAGGTTGCCTCGAGGCCGGTTGCGCCCCAGCCGGCGTCCGCTGCGGTTTCGGAGGGTGGGGCGCCGACGCTGGCGCCGCTGGTGCGCATTCACTCGGAGTGTTATACGGGCGAGACGATTGGGAGTCAGCGGTGCGACTGTGGCGAGCAGCTGGACGAGGCCATCCGGCTGATTTCGCAGGGGTATCACTCGGAGCGTGCCAGCACGCAGGCGCGGCGTCCGCGCGGCGTCGTCGTCTACCTCCGCCAGGAAGGTCGCGGGATCGGACTGCTGGACAAACTGATGGCCTACAACCTCCAGGACATGGGCCACGACACCGTCGCCGCCAACATCCTCCTCGGCCACCTCCCCGACGCGCGCAAGTACGACATCGCCGCCGCCATCCTCCGCGACCTAGGCATCGGCGCCTGTCGCCTCCTCACCAACAACCCAGAAAAACTAGAGGCCCTCGAGGCAGAGGGCATCCACGTCCACCAGCGCCTCCCCATGGTCCCCCGCCTCTGGATGTCCCACTCCCACAACCCCCCCTCCCACCCCACCGACCCCGACCCCGACGCCTCCGACTCCGCTGACTCCTACACAGACCATCTCCTCCGCCGCTCGGGCACCACCATGGTCGGCGCCTCCACCACGCGCGGGCCCGAGCTCGAAGCCTACCTCCGCACCAAAGTCCAGCGCATGGGCCACCTCCTCACCCCGCCGCCCCAACCGCCCCTTCCCTAGTCGCATCCACGCACGCGCATTGAGCATAGATATCGTATTTCATAGACCCGTGAGATGAGATAAGAGCGACAAGCGCCGCTAGACCGACTGCTGGGTGGCACGCGCGGGCGGGCTCTGGTGCTGGAGCATGCTGCGGCGCTTGTTCTTGGCCATTTCCTTCTTGAGCGCGGCGCCGTCGAGCGGCTTGAGCAGCTCAAACGCACACAGCAGATCCTCCGAGACCGACATGACGGCGCCAAAGTTGTCAAACTCGCCGCAGTAGTTGGGCGCGGAAAAAATGGTGACCAGCGTGCGCTCGTTCCAGAACTCGTAGCCGTCCTCGACCACCATATGCGCGCGGCAGATCAGGTCAAAGTCGTACTGCGCCAGAAACTGCTGGATGACGGCCTTGCCAAAGCAGTACGAGACGCCCCGCTCGTTGTCCTCCCAGTCCAGCGCCGTATCCGACGGATCGGACCAGAGCAGATCATTCAGCAGGCCGTAGTCCGGCACGTCCGTTGGCCGCTCGATCCGCCGGATGTCGTCCATGTTGGACAGCGACGGCGAAAGCCCGCCGTGCACGCAGAAGATCTTGGACGCCACGACCGCCGCAATGGGCAGTGTGTTGAAGACGTCGATAAACGTCTTCCAGATCTTGATGTTGACGCGCCGCTTACACTCGTCGTAAAAGCCGTAGACGCGCGTCACGTTGGCACACTCGTGGTTGCCTCGCAGCAGGAAAAAGTTTTCCGGATACTTGATCTTGTAACATAGCAGAAGCAGGATGGTCTCTAGCGACTGCTTGCCGCGGTCTACGTAGTCGCCCAGGAAGAGGTAGTTGGCCGAGGGCGGAAAGCCGCACATTTCAAAGAGCCGCAGCAGGTCGTGGTACTGGCCGTGGGTGTCGCCGACGATTTTGACGGGCGGGCTGAGCTCGATCAGTGTCGGTTGCGAGAGGAAGATCTCGCGCGCAGCCTGGCAGACGGCGGTGATCTCGGCGTTCTTGAGCGCCGGCTTGGGGATCTTGCCAGAGTAGCCCGCCTCGAGCAGCCGCGAAATCATGTCGTCAATGTCAAACGTCCGCACCTGTTCTCCTGCCGCCGACGCCGGGGCGGATGCTTTGACGGCAGACGAGGAGAGCAGGCCCGCGTTCGAGCCGAGTGGATTGGAGAGGATCGTCTGCGCCGCGGGCAGCGAGGTGCTCTGGGCGGCGCCATCGCCGGCGACCTGCGAAGTGGAGGCGGCGCTCTCGCCAAGCGAGTCTCCGCGCGAATTGTTTCTCGAGGCGAGCGGGCTTCCCACTTCGCTGCTCTCCTCTTGTCCTTCCAATACGTTGGGCGCCGACGGTGATGGCGACGGCAAAGGCGACTCGTGCCTGCTTACGCCGCCGCGCCTCTCGATCTTGGCCGGGCCGGAGGAGCCCGCACCGCCGTTGTTACCAGCACCATTCTCAGAGACGCCCAAAGACTCACGACTCTTGGCCCTGAGCAGATTGGACGAGTCAGAACCCGAAACCCCATTGGAGCCTTCAGCCGCATCGTCTGCCTCCTGCACCTTCGACTTGCCCTTGCGGGAAGAGCCACCCATTATCTTTCCAAAAGACTTGAACATGATCACCGTACTGAGAGAAAGACCCTAGCGAGCTGTACGGACGCCGGCACGGCGTGACGGGAGAACGGAGCGAGCGGGAGAACGGAGCGAGCGGGAGAATGGAGCGAGCGGGAGAACGGAGCGAGCAGGAGAAAGGAGCGAGCAGGCGAACTGTGTTGTACCGAGATGACAGCTGGACGGGAGGGTAGAAGCGCCAGCTGAAGGTGCCGTTCCACTTACTTGAGCAGGCCAGGCCGCGATGGTACGAGCCAAACGGAAGAGCTGGTGGGAGTGTACGCCGTACAATCTGCAGCGGCAATGATACGGCGATGTGAGGTTCCGAGAGGCGGAACGGCAAGAGAAGGGCGTAGGAGTGGTTACGGATAGGCTAGAAAGAGTGAGCTCGTACGATTAGGGCGGGGGGCTGTGAAGCCGAGCTGTGTCTAGGAGCGGGCGAGCCGCGAGGTCGTGTTGGAGTCTGTGTGGTGCAGGGGCCAGGAACGAGGGTGGCAAGAGCGAGAGGCGATGAAGGATGACGTTGAGGGGAACGACGATGGCGAGGAGAAAGTGGACCCAACGTCAGCTCACGGCTGTGTTGGGATGGCGACTCGCTGTAAATTGGATTTGACTTTGGATGCCTTCAAGTTGACTCCCCTACTTAAGCCAGATCCTTCATTCACATAGTATACTGTAGTAGATGCCATTATTCACTTTCTAGTGACACGCTTTTGGTTCTGGCTCTGGATGCACGCCCCATGCATGCATTCGTTAGTCCAATTCTATCCACCTTTGTCACTCTGGGGTCGGTGACTTTTGTAATGCCTCGCCCACCACGTCAAGCAAACCAAAACGAAGCGCATACATCCAACACTTTTCTGACTTAGCAGGCCTGGGATCCAGTTCTAGCCATTGTAGTAATGCGGCGAGTAACGCGTGTAACAGGGGGAAGTGCAACTACAAGCACTCTACACTTGCAACTCGGCTTGGCGTACAGTGCTTGCATCAGCAGATGAATCGCGGCAGGCCTTCCTAGTCCAGTTGGACCACCTCGAAAAAGGTTCAGGGCGGTCGTGGGGCCGGTGGCGACAGCGCATCGGACCTGCCATCACCGGACAGGCTGAGGATGGTGGGCTCGTCGGCGCGGGCAGAGACCGGTCGAACGGACTAGCATGAATCGACGTGCTGCGGGAGCCGAACAGGCAACACTAGACCGCATAACCTTTTCCCCGTCGAGAAACGCTCTGGAGCGCTGCTGATAAGCGACTGTATAGGGTGGTCTTTACCTCCCGATGGCACACATGCTGATCGTGGAGCGGAGGTGTTTGCAGAATCGGGCACCCGATGCAGTGCACAATCAGATTCGTTGATCAGAACGATACGTGGAAGGCCACTTCGCGCATCCCGCATCTCGAGTTCCCGATCGGGCACATCGGCGGGCTTCATCGTCGTCATGCAGCGGTGCGCAAGCTGACCATATTATGCGTTTGCGTTCCGGCGGACATACCAAGAACCATGCCGTGGACCAACCGAAACAAACAACTAGCCAGCCAGCCGTACCCACAACAGCATTCAAAGCGACTCAACACTGTACATTGTGATTCTCACCCCTCTCTCGACGAGTCTTCATAGCGCACAAGCTAACATATTGTGGGATCAGACAGATCGTAGTACCGTTTTGCAGATATGCATTGTGGGTGTCAGGTGTGTCCTGCTCCTTTCGGGTACGAGAGGAGCCAGGCCGGTTCGTAAATAGTACATAGGAGGATGCTCTCCGACATCGAGGAAGCAATGCCAGAAAGTCCGATCATGAGTGCAGTCGAGAGAACATGTGTTTGACGGCCGAAACCAACGTCCATCGCGATCAGCTCAATAGAGAACAGATTGTCGGACACCATGAACAAGATCCTGCTTCATAGACCGGTTTTGGGGGATGGAGGACGCACGCCAGGGGAAGGATCCCATAGCTACGTCTTCATAAGGACGATGCGATGCTGGAAGGGTGGAATGCGGGATATGGTAGCCCAGCTGACGAAATTCGAAGAGATCACAGAAACTGCGAGTCCACTTAGGCGGCAACAGTGGTGAGAAGATCCGAGTCACCGGCATCGAGGATGGTCATGACACTGTAGAGCGAGCCAAGGTAACGGTACAGAGGTCAGCCGTCAACTCAAACTGAAACATATCAAGACGAGAACCGAGAGGCGACCAAAGTGGCTCCAGAAACTTGGAAGAAAACTTACCCGACTCGGAAGAGCTTACCGGCAGCAGTACCGAGGGCGACGTTGGTGCCCTGGTAGTGGTGGACGGAAGTCTTGGACAGCATGGCGTAGTACTCGATCTCGGACTTTCGCAGGGGAGGAGTGTTGGCCGAGATGAGCACCAGCTTGGCCTTGCCGGATCGCATGTTCTTCAGGGCGCTCTTGAGGCCGAGAGCGACCTTACCAGACTTGATGACAAGCTGGAGCTTGGTGTTGATGTTGTCCTGGGACGACTTCTTAGCCTTGGGTGCCATTTTTCTGTTGATGTAAAGTGGGCGATGGAGGGGTGCAGACAAGGTGAAGATGGAAAAGGGTGAAAAGAGTGCCTCCAGTAAGTATCACGTAGGATCCTTAACTTTCGCAGGCAGTGTCCCTAGAGACATGGATGGGATGGGATGGGGAATGGAGGTCGGTATACAGTTCGACGTCGCAGCTCCGCTTCATCACTGACTGTTATGGGCACCAACACCCCAATCCTTTCTTCGCTCATCCATCAGATCCTGCACTCCGGCGGCCTCTACCATCATGAGCGCTGATGGTCACTGTGTATTTTAAGCCTGATGCCAAAATGCAGCGCCTTGCTCGCCGGCCGCAGACCGTGCTAAGGAAAGCCGAGGCGTAGTATGGTTACGCTTGGCGCCGTCCAATCCCTTTTCGAGATGGGCATGCCGGACACGCTCACATCTGCCATGTCGAGCCCTCGCTGGCTACCATCGTGTCGCTATGTTGCAACCTCCGTACGCCGAACCATCTGTCGATCAGGGCTATGCTGAGCTATGTACTTACGCTTATATTGATGTTGGAGCGGTGGGGTCTTGATGACTTGGAGGTAAGGAAGGCGATCGCGTCAATTTGCTGGTGGAGCTTCGCAGCTCGCTCAACCGCCAGCCAAGTCGCAGGCCTTCGTTGAGCTTTCTAACACGGCGGTCCATTGGTACGCTTACGGCCTGGCAGCAACTGGCCAACCTTCTCACCTGGACAAACTGACTGAACTTAGGACTGGTCCAATTTCAAACAAGCTATCAGTAGGTAAATGTGTAATTGTTCTGGTTTACGATTTCCCTGTTAAGCTGGAAGAAGAGGCTGGGACGCCAGTCGACTTTTCAAACCAACCGTGGGAACTTTCCTCGCACGTGACGGTGTTGTATTTCCACTGCACGAGAATTGAAGCATTGCGGCTGTTGGAATAGCTCGACTTGAGACTGGGCCAAAAGGCGAACGGCGAAGACTTGCGTGAACTGCAACAGTCAATGAACCAAGTCGGCTCAGCTGCACTCAACCGACGCAAGCAGACCAGAGCAGCCTAGTCGCGATCGTCGCTACCGCTCCTTCTCTCTGTCCTTACCCTAGCAACACTCAAGACATACATCAGCCAAGGTAAGCTCTACAACGCATCGACAACACCCAAAGCTATCGATCTGGTGCAGCATACCCGCGCACGCCCGTCACCATAAACTATACTTCGGACGACAAGTGTCGATAGACAACACTCCAGCGGTCAACTATCTTGTGCTCCATATACCAGCGCAGAAACATCGTGCGCCTCGTCTCCATTGTCTACCTCAAGTACCACCGCCAGATCATAGCTGCGGGCTCGTCGCTGGGTTCCTTTCTTCGCCTCCGCCGACAAACTCTAAACGTATCTTGTTGCTTTCCATCTTCCTGTCTTACGCCGATCTAAAAGATGACGAAGGGTACCACCTCTTTCGGTAAGCGACAGTAAGTATCACAAGCCACTTTCCGCTATGGCATGGACTAGATGTTGCCAGGGACGCATGGAAATGGTATGGAGATGTTGGCGATGTTATGGAGATGGCACAATATCGGCGTAGTTGTACCAAGGGGTGGATGCGCTAGCAAGCGCAAGGCCCTTGGCAGCACCCCGTCTCCGTCATGGACACAATCCGTAGGGAAGCGGGATTGGAGGAAAGCATCGACGAATGGACATGATGTCAGCATGGATATCAGCACTGCGCTGCGTTGCCTTTACAGCTCATGACAGGGACCGGCGTTTCTTGTAGGATGAGAGGGTGGAGCCATGCTGGTGGGAAAATCAGGACATGCCATAGCGTATCGGTATCGCGTTGACTACGCCCCAAGGATGTCGGCTGACTCACAGCCTTGTTTTCTGCGCGCTTTGCCCTCCACAGCACCAAGACGCACACCGTGTGCCGTCGATGCAACGCCCGATCCTTCCACAGGCAAAAGAAGGTCTGCGCCTCGTGCGGCTACCCTGCCGCCAAGATCCGCTCCTACGAGTGGGGCCAGAAGGCTAAGCGCAGAAAGACCACCGGCACCGGTCGGATGCGCTACCTCAAGAACGTCTCTCGACGGGCCAAGAACGGCTTCCAGACTGGTACCTCCGGCAAGAAGGTTGCTGCTTAAATGCACATTTATCACCTTGCCTAGCAGCCGGTTCCTCCCATCTCGCGCCTCCTCGTCCACCAGCATAAATCCACCTTGGTCACGATGCCTTTCGGCGCGTTTCCATGTTGCAAGCATCAACGATGTAATCTGCCATGCGCAACAACAACTCACTCCCCGCCCCCAAAAAACCATGAGGATTTGACCCAGTCTCGCTTCTAGGGCCAGTTGCCAAGGTCGATCAACGACGACACACGGTTCCGAGGGATAGATGCGAGCAGCCAGGTCTCTGCGAAACCTGTCACCTCTCTCTTGCCGAGGCGAAGAGTTGTATGGGTTTCGATCTCACGTTGTACATCACAAGTCTTACTCCCACCATCACATACTATGCTGCCCTCGCATGATCCAATATGATCATTCAGACCCAAGGTTGGAAGTTTGTAGCTGTCTCTGCTAATTGTGTGTCGCGTGCCTAATGCTCTTTCTTATGGCAGATGGGAAAGGAAGACATGCCGTAGTAACCATGGGGCAGACGGGGGATGAAAGGCAGAGGAAACTATTCGTCGTCGCTCTCGATGATGCGCTTTTTGCGGATAACGGAGTGGGCGTCGTCCTGGGGGGGCGGGGTGTGGGTTGGGTGGGCGTCGTGGTCGTCGTCGGAGGAGAAGGCTGGTTCTGGGCGGCGGGGTTTGTCGGCGGGGGTGGAGGCGGCGGCCTTGCGAGCGCGCTCGGCTGCCTCGATGCGCTGTTCTGCGAGCTCCATTTCGTCGGGTTCTTCGTCGACCAGCATCGCGTCGTCGTTGGCGGGGCGCTTTTTGGGGCGGGCAGTGCCGGGGGCGCCGTGCGGGGGAGTGTCGTCGTCGCCCTCGTCGTCGACGATAAAGCCGTCGTCGTCGTCTTCGTCGTAGCGCTGCGGGATGCGCTTGCCAGCGGCAGCGCCGGCACCGGCACCCTCGCTCTCGTCGCTGTAGTAGTCGTTGCGTGGACCCGCGCCCAGCTTGCGCCCGCCGACGTACCGACTGCGCCGGCGCGACTCAATGTCAAACATGTCGTCGTCGAACTTGCCGCTCTTGCGCTCGGCCTTCTGACGCTCGCGGATGCGCCGCTTCTCGGCATCCTTGAGCTCCTTTTCGATCCGTGCCTTTTCCACCTCGGGATCCAACGCCCCCTCGCCCGCCGTCGTCGCCACCACCCGCGCCGTCTTCTGGAAGCGCAGCGCCTTGGCAATCCGCCGATGCGTCTCGGAGCGCGTGTCCGCCGGCGTGAATGCCAGCGATCCCGCAACCGGCCCCTCGGCCTCCATCACCGCCTCGCGCTGATGCGGCACCACCAGGTACGACAAACTCTGCGCTGGCCGCGACCAAGACCCAGTAGACCCCATCGGCATGGACTGCGTCGCCTGGCTCAGCAGCTGCGACGACGGCCCTGCCCCCGCCCCTTGCGACGCAGCGCTCGGCTGCGGCGTATTGGCTCCCGTGTTGGTCGTAGAGACGCGCCCGCGCTCGGTCTGCTGCGTGATGTCAAACAGCTCGCTGCCGACCTGCAGCGACATGGTGCCGTCGCTCCACCGTACGATCCGCGCGTTGGACTCGGGCTCCTTGGCGCCATCCTGGTCGACCTGGTCCGTGTAACGCCATCGGATCGTGTTCGAGGTTCGCAGCAGACTGGCTGCCCCGACATCGTGACTGAACCCCGAGTTGAAGCCCTGCTGCCGTAGCACCTCTTCTTCCAGCTCATCCTCCCACGTCTCTGGATCGAACGGGGTGGTGACGTAGCGGAGGAAGTGCGGGATACGCGCGAGCCAATGCTCCTTGGTGCGCCGAACAGGCAGCTGCGGGAGCGCGAGATGGGCGACCTCGATGCTGTCGTCAGGCTGCACGTTGTCCTCGTCTTCTTTGTATTCCAGCTGCCGTCGGGTCTGCTCGTCCATCTCTTGGGAGCCCTCACGGCCGTACGGGCTGCCGCTGCGGCTGGTTCGGTCCGAGGCATCATCTGCGGGCGCTGGAGAGGAGGGGAGCAACGGAGGCATCCCACTGGTGGTGGCACCCTCGAGCCCAGGAGAGGCCGACGCGAAATCAGCTCGATTCCGCGGGCGGCGCACCTGTCGGCGGATCCCCTGGTCTTCATCGTCTTCATCGTCGTCGGCAGCGCCTGGCGTAACCGCCGCGCGGCCGTTGAGCCGGACGCGTGCTCGCACCACCTCTTCTTCCTCATCCTCATCGTCGTCGCCAAACAGCGCGTCCTCCAGCGGATTCACGCCTTCCTCCCGGCCCACCGTTTCGGAGGAGACAGTTGGGTCCTCGACTATGTCGTTCAGGCTAGGTGAGGCCGCTGAGACCGCAGCTTCGACGCTAGCGGCTCCGTCAAGCGGAAGCTCGACCGGGTCCGAAGCACGGTCTTCTTGATCCGCCATGCTGTAATAAGCGTCGCCAGAAGGGACCGCGAGTGTCGTGACGCCGGATGTCTGCGTTGTGGTCGCAGTGAGGATCAATGTAGACGGTGGAAGCACATGCCATCTAGAAGACCCATCGCAGAGCCACAGTGCGAATCCAACATACACAAATGGATAATACACGCTGTTAGATCTCAGTGCTGCCGCCACGGCGTCCCTATCGTCCGATACAGTGACTATTAGGTCACGTCATGAAGCCGCTCCCCTCCACACGTCCTTGCAGTCAGAGTCACAAGCGGACGTAGGTCGTCCGTTCTGGAAGGCGTCGCTTTCTACTCCTCTATCATCTCCTTTGATAGCCTTCTTTCGAGCTGTATTAGCAGAACGTCACTGGTACTGCAACAACGAGGAGCATACACGGTCCAGGCGAAGCTAGTCTACGTCACTGTCGCACGATGTTCACGCCGATCAAAAGGCTGGGTCTGGTCGCAACAAGCCTGCCTCGCACGGCGTCGCAGGCCAGCGCCCGCACGTTCATTGCGGTCTCAAGGCCGGCGCTCAGCTCAAGGGGCAAACCTTCCAAGCAGACGCCCCACCAGCTTGGGCTCAAAGAGCTGCATCCGCTGCCACAGGCTATGCAGGAGCAGCTCGAGGCGGACGAGACCCCCAAGGAGCCCTACACCGCCACGGGCAACTCGAACGACCCTGCAGTACACTCGAGCCGGCCTGTATCGCAGCCAGCCGAGGTGGACGTTGACCCCACGGTGGCAGCTCCTGGCCTCACCAAAGGTGCTTCTTCCAGCTCCGGTGGCTCCGGCTCGCCCCGTTCCGCCACGTCCGGATCGTCCAACAGCAACACTTCGGAGGAGTGGGGTACGAGCTTCTCCGGCCTTGGAGACAGAGCCTTTAGTAAGGAAGCTTCCGATGTGCTCATGGCACCTGTCAACGAAGGCGACGTCGAGATCAAGCCTGGTAAGCAGAAAAAGTGACAATGTAGTATAGAGAGCAATCATTATTGCACTGGTAGCGACCCCAATCTAACTCCATCGTACCCTCACCGTTTTTCAACTGCGCTTCAAATACCGCACTGGCTTCTCTTTCGGGCATGCTTTGGCAGATGGCCTGATTTACTTACCCGAGATCAAGTATCGCCGCATTCTGAACAAGGCCTTTGGGCCCGGTGGATGGGGTATGGCGCCACGCAGTGAGACCAATGTTGGGCAGGGCATGGTCAGCCGTGAATGGGTGCTCATCTGCCAAGGAAGGTAGGTTTCGCCTGCACCGACTCCCCGACGCTTACCGCTGCTGCTGCTGTGCGTCTAGCACGCAAGGCTGACATACATCTGCGATCTTGCCCGGGCATCTAGGTTCGTCGCAACGGCACGCGGCGAGCAGGAGTTCTTCAAGCCGTCCGGCGTACCAACTGCCTCGGAAGGAGCCAAGTCCAACGCTCTCATGCGCTGCTGCAAGGACCTTGGCGTATCCTCCGAGCTGTGGGATCCACGCTTCATCCGCCAGTTCCGCAAAAAACACTGCGTCGAGGTGTGGGCGCAAGACACCAGCGGCAAGAAGTAAGTTCACTCGCTTTCCCTGCTACGTTCGCTGCTCTGCCCGTCGATGGCCGTCGACTGACCGCCCGCATCCCCCGCACCCGCCCATACACATGCGCGCTCTCTATCTCTTTGCTCTACGTTCTCATTCGACCTCGCGTGGTAGGAAGAAACTCTGGCGCAGGAGAGACGACCCTCCGTTCGAATACCCCTGGAAGGAGACGGGCACAGCATAAAGAGACACAGCATTCACGATCGTGGATCCTGCCCCGGCGGGCCTCTGCGGACGTCAGCCATCATGAAACTGCTCCGGTTGCTGCATAGAACTAGGCTGCCTGTCCATGACCAGTCACAGTGGAAAACGCAGTGCCAAACGTCGTGTGGGAAACGTTAGTGGATCCTTGTTACGAGCCAGCGAAAGCGGGATTCGGGTCGATCAGCAGTTGGCTCAAGCTTCAGCAGTATTAGTACGCACTAGTGGCAATAACCAGCCAGACTAGAACTAGTATACACTCGATCACAAAGAGTAACACGTCACTTCCATCTAGTTGTTAGTCAGTGACCCGTCGTTTGTATTTTCTCAGGTCACTCCGTTCAAAACTGTAGTCTGCGATGCTACAAGTCTGGATATACAAGGTGTCGAAATTTAATTGAAGCCAATCCACCGATTGCGATCAGTCTCAAAGTGTCTCGTGTATAGTGATATAGCTAGGGTGCTATCTCGAAATACATGAGTACTACGCTGCCGTCAATAACAATATTAATAATATATCTATCTACCTTTGCTCTAGCGGGATACAATCACAATGCGGCCTTTTCACCGCAACACTTACACTGTGACGGTCCACCGACCACTCGCTTTCTGGTCGCCATCATCTAACGAGTCGTCTCCATCGCCGGCCTCGCACGACCTACGCCATCCACACCGTCAGCTTCCACCACCGATCAGAAGGAAATCCAACCTTTACGCCGCTAGTGCACCTCTCCCTCGGCGCGTGCTTCTGACTCTCCGACGCCCATAACTGTCGTACTACAAGCGTACAAGCGGCCTTCACTACACCACCCGTTCACTGAGCGGCCTTTACTAAACCATCCGTTCACTGGACTGAGGTTGACATCCTTGCAGCAGGTCCCCAAGCATCCAGCTATTTCACCCCGTTCTTTGCGGACAACCGATTTTAGCCCATCATGGCAGCTGGTATGTGTGCTCCATCGTCCTTTCTTTACTCTTCCTGCTTAGAAGTCTTGCTCACACATTGCTCCTCCTCCGCACGGTGTCACTGTCTGTAGGCCCGCCACCAGGCCTCGGCATAGCTCCGCCGCCAGCCTCTGCCCTGCCATCCAATCCCTTTGGCCACAGTCCGGACAGATCCACACCGAAATCTCCACTCGCCTCAACCGAAGATGCCCGCCCTTCTCACCCGTATCAAAGGCCCGCAGACTGCCCACGTAGCTATGGCCGCGGTGTTTTGCTTGCTTACAGCTCTTCGGCGCTGGTTACAAAACCCAAAGGTATGCGCTCCTTTCGAGACTGGTATGGCCAGTGGGAACCTCGCCATCATAAGGGTAGCTACAATGCCCGCGAGCCGACACGAAAACCCCACGCAGACGAATTCACCGCTCATCCGGAACCCGACGAGGTTCCCCACAACGGTGGCATCATCGGAGGCGCCCTTGGCGGCTTTGGTCCTAGAAGAGAAGGTGCAGGCGCTCGCTTCGGCAGTAGAAGGAACGAAGACCGAGACAGAGGAGAGGGTCTACGCATCGGAGAAGTCCCAAGCAGACGATCCGCGCCAGCCGGCAAAAATCCCTTTGGCCAGATCTCGGCCAGTGGCACCTTCAAGCCTGCTGGTAACACTGCTGCCGGCAGGGCTGCTCTCAGAGAAGCAGCGTTGGAAGCCAGCGGGGAGGCAAGGCGGCTCGGTATGGGAGAGAGATCCACCTCGTTCGGCAAAGATCGGTTCCGCGAGATGATTCCCGAAGAGGGCAAAGGAAGCCAGCGAGAACGCATCGGCGACGCTCGCGAGTCTGCGAGAGACCGACGCAGAGCCGATCGCGGTTTCGATCCCGACGACAGCCGAGAGGAAGGCGAGATCATCGAGTCGCCTCGCACGCGTCGCACTGGAGGCGCAGATACCGCCTCGGATTGGAGGAGACCTGGCGATCGGGACAGGGCCGGTCCCTTTGCCAGCACCGTCGGAGAGCGAGTGCGTCCAAACGATCGACGCGGCGGTGCAGGCGGTGCCCGCGGGCCTGGAACATGGATGGGCGATGCCGATGACAACCCAGCCTGGATGGACGACGACTCGGAGTCTCTCCCCGTCGACAATCGCGCACCCTTTGGCCAGTTCGGCAGCCGTAGGAGAGAGGAGGACGAAGCCGATGGTTCTCGTGGTCCCGACGACATGGCCGGTGCTATAGACAGCATTCAAGCCTTTAAAGCGCAGATGAAGGCGCGCGAGCGCCGCGAACGTCTAGCCAGAGGCGAAGTCGACCCTGCCGATGCTGGGTCTCATTCTTCCTTGGCGCCGCCTCCCGGCCTTAGTCGAGATACCTCGAGAGAGTACCCCTTTGGCAACGACAAGAATTCGCAGGAAAGCGAGATGGACGCCATCCGCAACGATATGATTGCCGCTGCCCACAACCAATCTACCTCTGGTGCTTCTCTATACGACAGCATTTCCAACAGTCACAGCAACAGTCATGGCGACGGAGCAGGCGATGGTCAGGGCCCGCCAGGCCTGCCTGGCCGTTCCAGCCGATTCGCCCGCTTCTTTGATGGCAGGGGTGCACCCCCCCGCGACCCTCAGGCCGCCGCCCTTGCTGCACAGCAGAAGATGCTGGAAGCGATGGGAGGTAATCCTAACCCTGCCGCTGCTTCTGCGGTGCAGACAAGCGACAAGGATACCGCCGCTGCCCACAGCTCACGATCGCCGCCCAATGCAGCAGGCGCATCTTCAGCCTCTATCAACATATCCGAGCTGTTTAGCAAAGCTTCGGGCCAGAACCAAGGAGAGCGTACGGCTACCGAGTCTACCGGTAAGAACGCGTCGGATGCGGACCAACAAAGCATGCAGAAGCTCATGGCCATGCTGCAGGTGGGTGTAGGAGCCGGCAAGTCAGCAGCTCGTTCCCCAGATGGCAGGGACAGCAACAGCCCTTCCGGCCACCACGCCCCTCGTTCTGATTCGGCCAACCGGGAGTTCCTGGCCGGCAACAACAACAGCAGCGAGGCAGCTCATCCGTCTGATGGTAGCAATCATCGCCACAACGTCGTGTCCCCCGGTCCAGCGCCTGGCGAGTCGAGCAAAATGGATGCCCACTCGCCCCTGCCCTATCACCACCAACACCAGCGCGCTACGAGCGCTTCGTCCGGTCACGCTCAGCAGCGCCAGCAACAGCAGCAGCAGCAGCAGCAGCAAGCCGAGCCGCAGCATCAAGTACAACAACATCCTCCCCAGCAGCAGGCTCAGCAGCAGCAGACTCAGCAGCAGCCGTCTCAGCAGCAGCAATACGCGCAGTACCAGCAGCCTCCGCGGTCTTCGTCGCCGGCCGTCTCTGGCAGTCAGGGCTTCAACGATCCGCGACAGCAGCCTCCTGGGATGGGCCTGCAGGGTGTAGGTTCTCCAAACATGAGCGCGTACGGAGGATTCGCGGGCAGTGTGCCAGGGCGGCCGCCGCCGGGCATGGATCCACGGCTGATGGCTCGGCCTCCGATGGGGGCGCCTGGCTTCCAGCAGATGCCTCCGCACATTGCTGCGGCGCTGGGGCTGGGACGCGGGCCGGTGCCTCCGCCGGGGATGGGGCCGATGCCGCCGCTTGCCGGTGCGCCTGGGCCGCGCGGTCCGAACGGACCCGGCGCGCCGTTCCCTGGCTTTGGGCCGTTCCCTGGCGGACGCCCTCCTCTGCCGGGCATGCCGCCGCAGCTCTACCAGCAGCTGATGAGCATGCCGCCCCACATTCAGCAGCAGGTCTTGGCCGGCCAGCCCTTCTCGCCCGCCATGGGCGGCCCGTTGCGCTCGCCGTACGACATGGCCGGCTCGGCGTCGCCCGGCGCCGCCGGCCAGTCCCACGGCAACGGCAGCAGCGGCGGCAGCGCCCACGAGCGCCGCCCGCCCTCGCCCAACACCGTCGCCAGCCCGCCCGGCGCGGCGCCGTTCCCCTACTACACGCACGGCCTCGGCGGGATGGTGAGCCCCTCGCCCCCCGCCTCGGCGTCGGTCGGCCCACAGGCCATCAACGGCGCCAACCTCATGGCCTTGCTCAGCGGCGGCCGCAACACGCCGACCCTCAACTAAGCCGCTGCCTCGCGCCGCTCTGCCCCTCGCACCTCGGCCGCGCCACATCCGCACGCACCCCCTTGTTATCAATTCCCACCGATGCCCCGCGGAGCGTCTCCTGTCTGTGCTGTCTGTCAGTCCGCGCGCGGATGGGGAAAAGCTGGATTGCGCGGCTAGGCGAGCTCCTCGTTGAACATGCGCCCGATGAGCATGCGGCGAATCTCCTGCGTGCCCGCGCCCACCGTGTACAGCCGTGCGTCGCGCCAGAAGCGCGCCACCGGGTAGTCGTTCGTGTATCCGTTCCCACCCAGCATCTGCATCGCCTCGCTGGTCACCTCGACCGCGCGGTCCGAGCTGTACAGAATCGCGCCGGCGCAGTCCTGCGTCCCCGTGTCGTGTCGGTGTCAGTATCGGTATCAGTATCGCGAGCTCAGGCGGCGGAGGAGGGTGGTTAGGGGGGTGACTTACGCGGCGGGAGATGTGGCCGCGATCGCACGCGCGGCCGACGGCATAGACGTAGGCGCGCGCGGCGTGCAGCTTGGTGTACATGTCGGCCATCTTGCCCTGCAGCAGCTGGAACTCGGCGATGCGGCGGCCGAACTGGCGGCGCTGGTGCGCGTACGTGGTCGCATAGTCGAACGCCGCCTGCATCAGCCCCAGCGGGCCCCCGCTCAGCACGAGCCGCTCCAGGTCCAGCCCCGACATGAGCACCGCGGCACCGCCATTCACCCGGCCCAGCACATTCGCCGCCGGCACGGCAACGTCGTCAAAGTGGATCTCGCACGTGTCCGAGCCGCGCATCCCCACCTTGTCCAGCTTGGGCAGCTGGCTGAACCCGGGCATGCCCTTTTCCACCAGAAAGGCGGTGATGCCCTTGGACGCCGCGGCGGGGTCGGTCTTGGCGTAGACGATGAACGTGCTGGCGATCGGCGCGTTGGTGATCCACATCTTGCTGCCGTTCAGCACGAAGTCGTCGCCGTGGCGCACCGCGGTGGTGGCCATACTGACCACGTCCGAGCCGGCACCGGGCTCGGACATGGCGAGGCTGCCGACCTTGGTGCCGGCGACGAGGTCGGGGAGATACTTGTCCTTCTGTGCCTGGGTGCCGTGGCGGTTGAGCTGGTTGATGCACAGGTTCGAGTGGGCGCCGTACGAGAGCGCCACGGAGCCCGACGCGCGCGAAAGCTCCTCCATGACCAGCGTGTGCTCCAGATACCCCTTGCCCAGCCCGCCGTACTGCTCTGGCACCGTGATGCCCAGCAGGCCCATCGCGCCCAGCTTGCTCCAGATCTCCCGCGGCGACGTGTTGTCGCGGTCAATGGCCGCCGCCTTGTCCGCAGGCAGCTCGGCAGCCGCAAACGCCGCCACCGCCTCGCGCAGCTCCGTCTGCTCCTCGCTCAGCCCCGCCACATCCGTGTTGTAGAACGACAGCCCGCGCCGTCCACCAAACCCCCGGCCCACCGCCACCGCCCGCCGCACCCGCCCACCCCAGCCTCGCAACACCGACATACCCATGTCCCCTCGTTTCGCTGTGTAGATGCGTTCGCCGTCGTTGGCAGCAGATATCCTAGTTCACACGCACCAGCAGATGAGGGCGCAGGAGCAACCCGTGCCCACTCGCCCCCTCTCTTACCCCCTTCGATCGTGTTTGCCCCGCACCGGCAAGCCGCTCACCTTCCCCGCGCTCTTCGCATTTAGCGGTCGCCCGTCCGTGTCCGCGTAATCTAACATGGGTGCTCGACCCCTAACCAAGCAACTTTTCTGTATCGAGCGGCTTTTCGTGACGCCAATTAATTGTCTGTTTCGTCGGAAAAGGCGTAGCCAAAATGGGGCAAATAAGGAATAATGGGGCTGGGAGAGATCCTCCGCCCTTCACCGGCTCAAGCCTCGCACACTGTAACTGCACACAGGATCCACAGACGGAACCTCGACGGTGACAAAGAGGTTCAGAAGCGAGAATGCGAGACAGTACAAAACGGATGGTGTCCAGGTGCATGTGAGTATAGCATGGGTCGAGCTGACGAGCGAGGCCGGGGGACACGATAGAGTCGCAGCCGTGACAGAACGGAGCGCAGAGGAAAAGAACCAAGTAGGGTATGTGTGGGTGGGAGACCAATGGCGGGTCGAGAGACCTGGTGACCAAAGACATTGAGCAAGGGGCATGCATGGATGGGCCCAAAGGCAAACGTGTGAGCCTGGGCCGAATCGAAATGGGATACGAGAGGCCAGGTCGCGCTGGTCTGGGATGAGAGTGGGGTGCAAAGCTGGTAGCTGGATTCCAGGCCGGCTGCGCTTCAGTAGCCCAGCTGCGTTGGGTCGACACGTTTACCAGCGACCAGTACAGACTTGCCTGTGTCGGCGCCGGCGGCGGGGGACGTGCTGTCTTGCTCGGCGTGGCCTGTGCCAGCCTTCGGGCCCGGCGGCGCGGTTCGTGGTGGGACGCCCAGCACGGAGCATGTCAGCCGGTACTTGGCACGGATGCGTTCCAGCAGCGCCAGCATGTCGAGACCGGCCAGTTCCTCGTCGTTGGCGTCGTGATGCGCGGCGGCCTCCTCGGCCTCGTCGTCCGCTCGGGCGGCAGCACCCGATGCGGCGGCGTCCAGAGAAACATGGGACGAGCTGTTGCTCATCGGCAAGAAGCGAATCAACCGCTCCAGGCCGGCCAGGTGCTGCAATTGCTTGGCCTGCTTGCGCGAAGATGGACCCGAAGAACTGGCCTGTTCAAGCGCCGCCTTCCAGGTTAGCGCCAAGCCTTCATAGAAGCCCACCTCCTCCCACATTTCGTAACCCTTGTCGCGTCCCCACGCTCTGCCTTCGAATCTGCCATGCAGCGCGCCGTGCTCAAAGCCCTGGTCAAAGCCGGTTTGGTAGGCAGCCTCTTCGACATAATTGAGAGAATCCAAGTCGATAGTCACGCCCGCTGCATCGACATCGACCGAAGTGCTGGCCATACTGTCCGTCTTGGCCAGGCCGGCTGACCACCCTCGGCTCTGGGCGGCGAGGCTGGAATAAATTCGAAAGAAATAGATTTCCGCGGATAGGCAAGGTTATGGGATGGTGCAAGTTGGAAGTCAAGAGAGTGGGCAGCCAATTTCCAAAAATGAACGCCTGTTAGAGACGCCAAATTAACGACGCGTCAGATTGTCGCTGGCTGAGCCCAAACTCATCTGATGGGCCCCGCCATGACTGTTGCCGTTAACACCGCCGCTGCCGGCTCCGCCCACAGCTCCAACCTCGCCGTTTTGGCCAGAGCCGGAACTAGATCCAGAGCCAAATCCAGAGCCAGAGCCAGTGCCAGAGCCAGGACCTGAACTGGCGAGTCCACCTGCGTTGGGTCCATTGCCAGCGTTCATGGCCGAGTTCGAGTTCATTCGGAAGAGCGGGTTTTTGCTGAAGCTCAGCCGGATACCGCCGTTTTTGATGGTCCCGCCGAGAGAATGGCCGTTGAGTTCCGACATGGCCTTGGAAGCGGTGTTCACCTCCTCGAACTCTACAAAGCACATAGGCCCATTCGACTTGAGTCGGAAGGAGAATTGTCGGAAGCCGCGGCAGTTGCCGAAAAGCGTCCGCAGCTGCTCTTCGATCTGCGAGAGAACCGCACTGGATGCATTGCTGGGCAGATTGCCGACAAATAGCGTGTTGACCGGAGGGTGGTTGTCGCCGACCACAGCGCGGCTCGTCGGGCTGGATGAGTCTGGGCTTGCAAGTTCGATAGGCTTTGATGACGGCGGACCTCCCGCAAACGTATCTTCGCCAGGAGGCGAGCCGAGCTTCAGCTGGCCAAACCGAGAAGTAACAGATGGCTGGTTAACCGTCTGCTGCTGCTGCTGCTGCTGTTGCTGCTCATTTCCATCCAATCCTGCCGAATTGGGCGAGGAACCGCTGCGAACCGCCGACGGCTCTCCCCTACCAAAATCCTCCGGCTTGCCGCCCGCACCGGCGCCAGCGCTCAGCGCCGGATTACCATGCCCACTATCGCTAGTCGGACCAGAGAGGGGTGCTGCTCCGCGGGAGCCCTGACGTTGGAAAGGTGGCCGAGAGAAACCTGGGGTAGGTCCGGAACTGGCCACTGGGCCATACAACCCGGGCGGAGAACCGACACCTCCCCAATCTGGGCGGGCGATACCCGACGGCAGCGAGACACTTGGGCTCGTTGTAGATGGGTTGACTCGTCCAGGTGCGCCAAGGTGTCCCGGTCCCGACTCAGGACCATAGTAGTCTAACGGACCCATAGAGGCTCCCCACTTGTCCGAGCTGGGCTGTTGCTGTTGTTGAGAAGTGCGACTGAGATGCTCTGCACTGCTGCCACCGACGGGTGGGCGGAGACCAGGCGGGGGCCCTGAATTGAAAAAATCAGGGACGCCAAACATTTCTTGGGGAGACAGCAGGTCACCTGGCGTGCCCGATCCTCCGTTCCCCGTTGGTTGCTGGTGGTGCTGACTAGCGTAAGACTCGAAGTTGGGAGCTCCTCGGCCGGATGGAAACGGGCCAAAAGCAGATACAGCCGTAGACGAGCTTCCGGATCCGCTGCCTGGGGGCCCAGAGCGAGGATCAAACGGTCCACCGGAGCCGAACGGAGGCGGAGGCTGTTGGCCCGAGGTGGCCGTGGATTGCGTACCTCCGGCAAGGACCATGCCGGGTGGAGGGAACGGCGGGATGCCATCTGGCATTCCAGAGGATGATAAGACCGGCCTTTGCTTTGTATGAAGATTCTTCTTTGCCATCTCGGTCTTGAGCACGCATCCCTTCTCGACATCGATCTTGCGACCGTTGAGAGTATCGCGGGCCTCGATGGCTTCAGCACGCGTTCTAAACTTGGCAAACCCAATAATCTGCTTGATTTTGCCCGCTGCGGCGGCACTGGCAGCGGCACTCTGTGCGCTCAGGTTATTGGGGCCCAGCGAACTGGACAAGTTGCCCATATTAGCCAATGATGAGAAGGTGTCAGTTGCTCCAGCTCGAGAAAGGGCGAGGGTGAGATTTTGGTCTTCCCAGGCACTGCCAGCGCTGTTTGGCATGTCATATGATCCAGATCCGGGCATGTTGACAGCCTGGTATGGACCGCCGGGCCCGGACGAGAGTGCTCCACCGCCGTCCGAGTTCCGGCCTGCTGGGCCTGTACTGACAAGGCCAGGCGGTATCTTCAGAGTCGATGCCTCAAAACCCTTCGCAAAGAGGAACATGTTTGCAAACTCTCGCTCGGTCATGTCGTCAGGAAAACCAACTATGAAAACCGTGGTGATCTCCTCAGCAAGGCCTCCTTGTCCTCCCAAACCTGTCGTGTTGCTGATGGAACCTTGAGCGCCATGCTGTTGTAGCTGCTGGCCCTGCATGGCCATGGCTTGCTGTGATTGCATCTGTTGATGGTGATAGTGCATCAGGCTACGAGGGCTAAGGTTACCTCCAGGCGGCATCGGGGGCATTCCTTGAGCGCCGCCGCCGCCGCCGAATTGCTGCCGGTTGGCAAAGTCATCGATGCTAGGATTCCTGGGATTTCCGGCATTTCCGGCGTGCGGTCCGGATCCGAACGGTAGCTCTTCTCTCCCGATAAGAAAGTGGCCAGCGGGCAAACCAAAACGGGAGGCAAAGGCCTCTTGCTCTTGACTTGCTGATAACGAAAAGCCTCGCGGTTCTACTCCAGCAGAGGATGGGAAAGCGGCGTCCATGGGATCCGAGGTCGAGAGCGAGGTGAGAGTGGTTCCCTTGGAGAGATCTGACGAGGAAAGGTGAGAACCATTAGGAGAGAAGAGTTCGTTGTAGCCCAGAAAGGGCTCTGCTCCAGGTGAAACAGCAATGTTGGAATGGATCGAGGGCTTGCGAGAAGCACCGCTTCTCAATGCCGCTGATTGGGACGGTTGTGTTGCCTGACCGATCGAGTTCCATCTGTCGCTCGGATCACCCATCGGGAAATTGAACGATCGTTTTGTCGGGGATGGAGATCGCCCACCTGAACTTCCACCGTTATCTGTCGGCTGTGGAGAGGTCAAACGCGGATACGGTTGCATGGCTCTGGGCGCAGCCAATGAGGGAGCGTGGTTCATGTGTGCTTGCGACGGTGAGGTATGCGAAGCCAGCGGGCGAAAATGGGACGATTCTGGCAAAAAGGGAGCCTGGTAACCTTGTGGTGTGGATGTCGATGCAGACGGTGAATGCACGGAGTTGGTAAACTTTCGTGAACGGGGCTGAAATCCAAAGCCGTCTGCAAGTGGATGAGGATTCGAGCTCCAAAGATCGTTGAAAGAAGCCTGATTATGGTCCAGTAGGTGGGCGCCGTCAGGCATAGTCCTTGGGATGGTCAAGGATGGCTGGGAGAAGCTTGGCCCAGCGAAGGGCACGAAGGACCGGTCAGACAGGAACGTGTCGGCTCTGAACGTCTCTGGTATTGTGTTGTGGCTGGACACTGAGACAGTAGACATGGGCGGGCCGATGGAAGCCAGACGCCGTGTACCCGCCGAACGTTGGCCGATGCCTAGCTACAGGGCTTTGGGCAGGGGTAAGCAAGATACCACCGAAGGACCCGAGCCCGATTCAGGCAACGCACAAGTCTACAGGGATTGTGACGCGTCGGCGCGATGGCAGATGGGTGGTATCGCGTCCTCGAAATAGGAAAATGGTTGGTAGTAGCGAATATCTCGAATGACGATGAGCGAACGGCCGAGGGAAGTGCCAATGGCGATGACGTGCGACCAATGCCGAGTTGGATTGTGTAGATCCGTTGATGCTGAGGAGGCTGGTGCGGAGCGGTGTCGGAAGAAGGATGGGATGGACCCTGGAAAATGATTTGCAATGCCGATGCGAGGTGGTAGCGAATGAAGTTTGCAGAGAAGATCAGTCGTCGACGGGGTGTGTACGATGACAAGACCAGAACCGGATGGAAGAGAATAGACTCGAGAGGAGGAGGTGATAAACAAGTAGCGATGCTGGGATTGAAGGACGGACCAGAGGACGAGGGATGGTGGTAGAGGAAGAGGGCCCGCACGAGAGAAGCGGATGAAGAGGAACCGGGAGAGGGAAATGGAAAGAGGGCAGCGATAGAACAGCGGATGGATGAGGGCGGGGCTGGCTCGAGGAAGGGCGGAGGAACGGATGGAATGGCTAGGTTGCCTTGCATGCGTTCTTTGACTCAAGCCAGATCCAAGAGACGGCTAAGAGGGGAGCGGCACTTTTCGAGTAGGCTAACGTTAAAAGTGGCATCCAGCTCTTCTGCCTCAGCTGGTTTTTTTTGGCGTTGTCCTCCCCTGTCGTGTTCGTCGTGACGGGTAAAGAGGCACCTCCTTTCCACTCGCAGACCCGCAGCCACGCACGACCTGTCGCTTGATGTCGCTTGGCCACGGCTCCAACATGGCCTACGATCTGCCCTTTACGAGTGCCAGTGCTTGCGCAGCCCTCCTCTCTCCTTTGGGGTTGGCTGTGAATCATCGCACCAGGCAGTCGAAAAGAAGCGCAGATCGGGAATCGAAGAGACTGGCCAAGTGCCCGAATGGACATCCCAGAGTCCACGAGAGGCCGTCGCGTTGATTGCGCTGAAGCGTGCGACCGAGACTGGCGTCGTGCCCGAAATCGCCGTTCCTGCAAGTCAAGGCTTATTGATCTTGCCAACGCGACCGTGTCGAGGCGAGCGAGCGAGCGTGAGAGAGAGTGACGGCGCAAGTGCCTGCATTAGCAGTCGCGTTCGAACGCGCGTCACGTCAGAGGGCATGGGCCAACTCCAGAAAATGGGTATTCGACGCCGGATCGGAATCTGGAGTTGAAAGCTGTTACTCAAGTAGGTAGAATACCAAAGCCTACCGAGAGAAAAGCCACGCTTTTGCCCTTGAACCCTTGCCCATCCCCAAACAATCAAGTCTAAATTCAGGAATCAGGGCGCGTCAGCAAGAGCGCTGCGAGAGCGCGCGCGCGTGTTCGCCCGGACAATATTTTGCTGAGCTTTGTGGGACTAGGGGCGCGGTGTTAAATCGACCGACCTTGACGACAGAGAGACAGAGAAATGGTCCAGCTTCGCAGCCGACAAGGCGCCCGACGTAGTGATCTTCTGTGATGGCTGCGATGGCGTCGCCAACATAGCCGGCAGCGTCAGACGGTTCAGCCTCGGATCCGCTGCCTTGAGACCATCCAACGTTGCATGGCGCAGGCAGCGAGCAGAGACTTCGCCGGCTCCTGGCTACCTTGTGGTCTGTGACTTGTTGCTGGGTGACATGGTGTTAGATCCCTGCTTACCAACCATAGGATTTTTCCCGTCGTGACCTTGGAGGATCAACTTGGTCGTTTCAACAGCCATGTGTTGCGCCAAGCCGCAGGGGTGAGGCACCTTTCGTAGCGTGACGGAACGACAGAAGGTGTACGGCGGTACACGGCAACATCTACGGGGTGGCAGCCTCGGCCGCAGTCTTCAGAAGCTGCCTTGTGGGGACACCTACGGAGGAAGCGCGTGCGGGCAGCTGCTACTGAGCATAGTGCTGAGCGGTCCGACTTTTGCCGTGTAATAGCATAGAGCCAGGTGCTAAGTAGGCAGGCAGGCAAGGTGGCGGTCTGGGGTGAGGAGGATGGGGCTGGTCGCGGTGTGGGAGCGATTTGTTCGGCGTGGTGTGTGCGTTGTTAGCCTCTGAGCTGAGCAATCAAAATCCGGATTGCCTCGTTGACATCACAAAGGGTTGCAGCGATCGAGGCGGCGCACCTATCTCGACCGAAAGAGCGCACGCCGATGGGATGGGTGCGAGATGCGAGATCCGAGTGCCGTCCAAACTCTGCCCGCTCATCGTAGCATCGGCCTGCCAAAATACCAGTCCAGCAGCTGCGAAACTCCTCTTCTGTAGCCCATCCGGACGATAAAGCGGACAGACGAACAGAGTCATGCCTGACCCGCGGGACGATATTCGCGCTGGTCACCGTCTCTACGACACAGCATGCGCAGTGCGAACGTTGCAGACACTCTCACTGCAAGACATGGAAAGCAGCTCACGACGAGGCAATCCAGCTGAATCAAGCCGTCTTTTCGAAAGCCTCCCTCTGTGCGTGCCTTTGTGCCTATATGCGCTCGGAAAAGGACCCGACTGAAATGCAACATGTCATGCAGGAATGGCCAGTAGGATGCTTCGATATGGTACAAGTGGGTCAAGATAAGACACGACAGGAAAGTGCCTTGCGATGGAAGCCATCACCGCTGACCGAGTTTTTGGTGTGGGTGGCATCAGACGGATGCGCAGAGAGGGGTAGCGGAAGTTGGGTCGTTAAGCGCGAAGAAGGGGAGACTGCGCCTGGGAGAGGAACTTGTGCAGCTGTTCAAGGTTGATCTCTTCGCGGATGACGGTGGCCTTGATCTCGTTGTCCGGGTTGGCGGGTACGGCGACGGTGCCGTTCTCGATCTTCCAGCCGGGCTGGGCGCTGATAAAGGTGTGCAGGTCCGAGCCGGACAGGTTGAGGTAGCTGCCGATGCGCTGCTCGCTGATGTTCGTAAAAGAGCCCTTAACCGAGTTGAGCGCTACTCTACGGGCGGCGTTGTCGAACTCGGAGATCTTGGCGGCGTACTCGCGCACGTCTGAGTAGTCATCCGTGGCCAGCGTGCTCCAGAATTCGCGGAACTTGGCCTGGAAGAGGAGCGAATTGAGGTGAGACAAACGCACGATCAGAGGGTCGGTGAGGTGACCTGCCGAGACGACGTCCCTGGGATTTTCTGTGATCTTCTCCTCGTCCTCGTCCTCGGGAACATCATCTGCGGCCGGAGTCTCCTTCTCCGCCTTGGCAGGGATCGTTGGCAACGGGGCTTCGCCAAGGAGAGCGAGGCAGAGGCTGAAGTCAGGCAAAGGAGCAGCGACAAGCGCCTTGAGAAGAATGTTGACTACGACAACATAGTTGAAGTCGGCAGGGTTGAACTGGTAGCTGCGGGCGCGGTGTCGCACGGCCAAGTATAGCAGAAGAAACAGTAATATTGAGTCAGTACTCGGGTCTATATGTTCCAGCCTGTACCACTCAGATCCGGCTGCGAGACCGACGCCCCGGCATTGGACCTCAGAGGATGGAGAGGTTGCGGTTGCGGAGCGCGTTGAGATCAGATAGAGCTAATATAGATGCGCGTCATCGACAGCCCGGGGCTTCACTCCCAAGCTGACAGTCGCTAAGCATTTTTGTAATCAAGGATCATCCTGTTAACCGCGCGGCGGACACAGCTCGGAGGAAAGAGACGGAGTGCAGAGGGCCCTGGTCCGGTCCAGGCAGGCGGGCAACCTTCCGGCAGCGGCGGAAGATCTGATTGTGGCCGTACGAGGCGTGCAGAAACTTGACTGAACTTACAGTTTCAGGATGGAGAGATTGGCCAGGAGGTCGTAGGTCCCGTCATCGAGCTGCTGCGCAAGATAGTCGTGCAGGACGTCGAGGTTTTGAGGGTTGTATCGGTCGACGCCGGCAATGAGCTGCTGGATGTGCTCGGGCCGCGACGACGGCGAAACCCATTGGGACGCAGAAGCGGATTCGGTGGCCATCTTTTGAAGAGAGAAGACTGTATAAGCTGGTACGGATAACGGCGTGGAAGTGACACGATAGGAAAGCGTTGTGGGCAGAGATGAGCAATCCACCGTCGATGGGTCGAAGCAGGCGCGAAGAAAAGTGCCAATGAATCCATCTTCTCACCATTATTCCACTTCAACAGACCTATTCAAAATCACGTGATGACTCGATACAATTTGCCTCTGATGTGCAAGCCAGAATTCGAACAAGGCTGCAAAGTTCGAATTCAACGTCGATAGGCTGTCATACGCGCTAGAAAGTGTCAAGTGCGTGCGACTGTAGGCGCACTTGCCACCCACACCATAACCCCTTTCACCCGCGACGTCGCCTACGGAGGAGAGCCATGTCTTCTACAGTGACAGCTACGACGACGGCCACGCCAGCCGCAGCCAGTGGAGGTGCATCTTTGACGCTCGACTCTTCGCTGACCGGCTACGATGAGGAGCAGATCCGTCTGATGGAGGAGCGGTGCATCGTGCTCGACCATGACGACAAGTACCTCCGCGATGGAAGCAAGAAGGAGTGCCACCTGATGGTCAACATCAACAAGGGCCTGCTGCACCGCGCATTTTCCGTGTTCCTGTTCGATCCCGAGTCTGGCAAGCTGTTGCTGCAGCGCCGGGCGGCCGAGAAGATCACTTTTCCCAACATGTGGACCAACACCTGCTGCTCGCACCCGCTCGCCATCAAGGGCGAGCTGGAAGAGGCGGACCAGATCGGTGAGTGTAGATGCTCTGGTATCTGCACCGAGCCGAGTGTTCCCTTGCTGACTGTGTGTGGTGCTTACTTTTGCGGACGCTTGCTGTGATCTAGGTGTGCGGCGCGCAGCTCAGCGCAAGCTGGACCACGAGCTCGGTATCCCGGCGGAGCAGGTGCCCGTTGATGCGTTCCAGTATCTGACGCGGATCCACTATCTGGCGCCGAATGGCGACGCGCACGACGTGTGGGGCGAACACGAGATCGACTACATCCTCTTCATCACCGCCGACGTCACACTGGCCCCCAACCTCAACGAGGTCTCCGACGTTCGCTGGGTCTCGCCACACGAGCTCCGCGCGCTCATGACCGAACTCGACCCCGCCTCCTTCACCCCCTGGTTCAAACTGATCGTAGACCGCTTCCTCTTCCCCTGGTGGTCCGAGCTGCTCGCTCGCCGCTCCGCCCCCACGGCCCGCCTCGACGCAAAGTGCCTCGCCGACCTCACCAACCACAGCATCCACCGCCTCCTCTAGCCCCACCCCTCCGCCTTCAACATAAGTCACTCGCACCAGATACCCCCTCTCCGACCTCTCGATAGATTCACACGCCCCTCCCCTGCCCTCCCCTCTCTGTACTCCCATCTCCCTTCAGCATGCATCACCCTTCTCGTCGCTTGTATGCCAAGACCCGCGGCGTCACACCAAGGTGCCACGCAATAGAGGATTTCACACTCCTTCTCTGTCGAACAATGCGAAGTTGGTTGTGCTTATGCTCGGTTGCATAGGACCTAGGCGTACAAGGTTGATATGGATGGGGTGCGAGAGGAGGTCGAAGACCGCTCCCTCCGTCAGGGCGGCGGAGGAGACAGTCGCTTTTTTGCGCCAAAAAGAATTGGACAGGAATGTATACAGAAAGTTGCCGAACAAAAAAAGGGCGTGGGATATGCTGGATGCGCACTCTCGACGGCAAGGAAACGATCTTTCCTCTCGCAGAAGACGGACTTGCCGGTCGGAAGGGCATGGAGTGTCCAGATTGAGCGGAATGCTACCGGAACAGGAGGAAGACGGCAGGCAAAAGAACAAAGTGTGCACCGACGTCAAACCAGGAAGAGAAAAGGAGTGGACGTGCATACGCTTAGGCCTGGGCGACAACGACGGTGGACTTGCCGGTGCAGTAGATGCCGTCCAAGAACTTTCGGATATCCTTGTTTCGGACAAGAGTAGCACCGTGGAGGAGAGCAGCAGACTGGGAGACAAGGTCAATGTCGTTGCCTTCCACCAGGACCTGGTCCTTCTGGGCCTTGTCCTCCTGGATGGTGACACCCTCGAGCATGTCAATGTGTCGTACTCGCTTCTCGCCCAAGAAGTTTCGGATCTCGGCGGACCTCTTGTCACCGGCAATGATGATGTTAATGGGGAAATGGGCGTAGACAGCTCGCATCTTGTACTGGAAGCCGACGGTGACACCCTTGATCATGTTGGCGACGCAGGCCTGGGCGGTTCGGAGGCAGGCAGCGTGCTTTCGGGCGGCGTGCCACACGATAAACTTGATCTTCTGGGTAGCACCGCTCTTGATGATGCGGGCATCAAGGTTCATGTGCTTGAGCGACTATCAGTGCAGAAAACCAATGAGTCAAAGGAAGAGCGTCAGCGAACCGATCGTGGGTATCAACAAGGCGGTAACATATCTTTCTCGTCTCGCGCGCATGATGCTTCCCAGTCGCTTCCAGTAGATCCTCCTATAACCCTCTCCGCACCTCCGTTGGTGGTGGAAGGGGATGAAGTCATAACCGTGTTTGTGATACAAAGCACCCTAGAAGGATAATCCGTTGCCACGGCCTCCTACTCTTCCATCGCGTCCTATTGTGTGCCCTTAGACCAGCCGAGTAGGACAAACTCGGTACTGGTTTGATCAGGCAGTTCATGTCGGTTCGAATACTAACCTTGGTGATGGTACCTCGGGGACCCTTAACGGTGAAGACCCGGGATGAGACGGAGACGGAGACCTCAGCGGGGACCGCGAGGTCGAGTTCCTTGTAGATCTGCAACATCTTTGATCTGAGATGGTAGAAGACAGAATACGATGGGATCAGTTTCTGTGATGGCGCAGTATAAAGCGAGGGCAGCAGGCAGATCCAGGAGCAGCGAGGACGGAGTAAGGCTGCAAGAGGTACAGCTTGTTCACGACAGAGCCGACGAAACTAAGGCGTCCGCCTGATACTGCGTCGAACCTCCACGAGGCGCCGTTATGACAGTCGAGACACAAAGCTATCCTAAAGCTGGCCAGTGGTGGTAGTTGGCCTGGGTCAAGGAGCGTGATGCGTGAAGCGCACCTCGACGGCAATCCTACCGGTCGTGGGTGCCATGTGTATACATCCATCGTCGCCCGCCCCAAGCACCCAGGGTGCAACACCACCATCCAACCATCCGAATCCGGTTGGCATCCTCCCGACAGCTCCTCTCCTGTCCCGCTCAAGTATCCGATGCTGCGCCTGAGTATCGGTCCTGCACTCGATTATGTGGGACTGTAGATCTGCCGACACGCTCAGCCGGACGTGAGTGCCTCTGCGTGACATGGCTTTATTCGGCTGCTGATGTTGACTGCTGGTCTGTTGGTGGGTGGGTATTGCTCGAGTCGCTCGTGCTCGCTGGATCTGTCGATGCTGTTGCTCTTATTTGGTGCGGATATACTAACCTTGAGGTGCAAGTGGTTGTTGACGTAGGGTGAGAGTAAGGAAGAGGATCGGGATGACGACCAAGCTTCTTTGCGCTGGCTGGGCTCGCTGGCTAAGCCGCCTGGCTGGACTGACTGGCTTGAGGGCCTTACTACCACGGAGCTACCTTTGCTTCTCGGCTTGGCCTGGTTTGGCTCGCCGGCCATGCCTTTCTGGTCTTCTTTGATGCGGCTGTAGTCTTGGCTTCCGGTATTCCCTTCCCTATCTGTTACGCCTAGCAACAAATCGGCCTACCAATTCAAAGTGCGAAAAACACTATTTCGAATTTAATACCCGCTAATACAACGTCATGTGATGCACCGACACCAGTTCAAAAAGCTCGGCCGAACTATTTCTGGCCGCGGCTCCGCGATCAATCTGCCACATCGGCACATACTGCTGCCCCGATTACCCGATCGGGAAACCGGGGAAGCGGCTGTCTGTTAGGATGCGCGTGCTCGCCCTGCACGGAGCATGTAGTAGCGGTGAAGCATCCAACCCGGAACCCGGCATTGAATATGTACACTTGACATGGTTTATAGCACATCTAGCCTCGATCACCACCAGCACTTTCTTCGCCAGAGCTACTGGACCCGTCTCACCACTGCACACACCGCCTGCATGACCAGGTAAGGCATCCCGAGTACAGACGTGCTCCTATTGCTACCTCGTCAGCGTCTTGTTCCGCGGATCCTGCAGCTCGCGACGTGTCGATGCCGTCCAACGTAAGGCCCTTGACGGGCAAGGGTAGGCCCTACAACGACGGGAAAGTCCAGCTGGCCGGTCGTGCATTGACGCTCCTTGCGGCAGCTTACGTCGTTGTCTCGTTCCTCTGCTCGATAGCCCCAGGCGGAGCTTCTTACCGGCCGTCCGCCGGCTCGCGTTACCGGCTGTCGCGGAACAAGAAGTGCGATCCCTTCCGTCTGCCAGGCTGGGTGGATTGGTCCATCGGATCGTCGCAGCTTCCTGCCTGGAGAACTTTCGACCCGTCCTGTTCCACATCCAGCCTGCTCACTATCCTGGTTTCCACGCTCAATGTCAAGGATCGAGACCCCAATGACATCGCCCCTCATGCCGTCCACAAATTGGCGCCCTCGCCCCGCGTCGATGAGCTCAACGCCTTCTTCACCAACCGCACCGTCTTGATGATCGGAGACCATCAGGTCGACCAGTCCCTCGTATCGCACTTCTGTGCTCTCACCGGGCACAAGATGGAGGCCGTTGACCAGAATCACCCCTGGGGCAATAGTCTCAAGACTGTCCCGCCAAAGCACGGCTTTACACCGGTCGGCAACAACGCCCCGCTAGCACACTACTGCTATCTGCCCGAATACGACTTCCTGTTGACGTCTATCTACTCGTACGGCGCTGACACTTCCGACACGTGGAGGGGCGAGGCCATCTACAATGCGCCAGCGCTCTTCGAAGATCGGGTTACCGACCTTTTCCAGCCCTACATGCACGCCATGGCATCTGCCGCAACCACATCACCCGCCCTGCCCCTCCCACGAAAGAGTGCCGATCCGGATCTGATCTTTTTCAACTCGGGGCTCTGGGACTTGGCTCGCTGGGCGAAGCAGGATATTGACACCGGCGCCGGCCTGATGGAGAACCTGGAGGAGGTACGCATTATGTGGTGGCGGTCTCGGATGGTAGATATGCTTAGCAGCGTACGCAAGGCATGGAAGCGGACGCGCATCGTCTGGCGCGACACCCACTACCCTCTGGCGACCGACATCACGACGGTCGAGTCTTTCCTCGGCATCGACAACCAGCAGGTAAGTCATCGCGGTTGCGGCTCGCTCACGACGTGGGCTGACGGACGAGCGGAATGCTGACCTCGGCGTTGCTCTGGTGGGGACTGTACAGGCGCATAACCATCCGCTCTATCACGCCAACCGGATTGCGCAGCTCAACCACGCGCAGCGCTCCGCGCTGGAGCTGCACGGCGACGACGTCGCCAAGGGCGAGCGCCAGCGCTCGGCGCGCATGCCCGCCGACGTCGTCGCCATCCCCTTCGCTGACGTCCTCATGGGCCAGGACCAGAACTCCCTCCACCCGCTCGTCCCCAGCCAGCTCCCCTGCGGCGCCCTCTTCGCTGAAATGTTGCTCTGGCACCTCCGCGACGCCGTCCAGCCCTAGCCCGCACCCCCCCCCGGCCCACCAGATACCCCCACCTCCTCCAGCAGCACCTCACAATGCCACATGCATGCACCGCTTCCGCCATCACGCACTCTTCATACGCCGTAGCTGCGCCTGTGCTGCCAGCCCCTTCCGCACGGCAAATGTGATCCCGCTCGTAGTGACACGATGGTAACGCTTCGATGCAGGACGGCTAGTGTACAGATCAGGCGGCGTAGCATGGCGCGGGAGAGGGAAAGCTGCAAGGGCGGCGGAGGATCGGTCTATTGGTCGCCCTTGCCGTCGTATTCCGCGGTGGCGAGGCCGCTCTGCTTGAGGCGCTGGCGGTCGGTGTCGGCGGCGTAGGTGCGCGGGCCGTGGATGTGGGTGCCGTCGGGGAGGATGCCGATGCGGCGGATGACGAGCCAGCCCGGGAAGATCGAGAGGGCCCACTGGGCAGTGTTGAGGGCAGCGACCGCGTCAAGGCGCCAGGCGGTACTGTTGACACCGTACGAGACGCATTGCCCCGCGGACTCGACGCCGCGTACGACGGCAGCCAGGCGGATCAGCTCGCTGGGGTCGTCCGAGAGATTGCCGATCACCCAGTAGTTGAGCTCGTACATCATGTTGAAGCCGATCTGGAGCATGATGTAGACGCCGAAACCGGCGCCGTAGCCGGGCGAGGTCCAGTCGAGCACCGCCGGCGGCCGCTGGTGGTAGGCGTGCATGATGTAGATCGCCCACGCCCACCACGCCGCCTGCACCGAGTAGACCAACACGAACGAAGACCGCGCGCGCATATTCACCGTCGGCCGGCTCCAGTCGAGGAAGAAGCCCAGCAGATAGTTGGCGATGCTTGCACACACTGCCGACAGGAGCGAACCGAGCGCGCGCGAGCGCACCGTAAAGTAGGTCACCGCATACGTCCCGATCAGCGCCTCGGACCAGGTCGACTGCCAGATGAGCGGCAGGAGAAGCAGCACCTCGCGCCGGCTGAGCAGCTTGTACATCAGCTTGAGCTCGCGCCGCGTCGACGATTCAATGTGCAGGTAGACGGGCGTCTTGTCCTTGCGCTGCACCTTGTGCGGCGGCGAGAGGAGCATGGCGCAGAACGGACCGAGACACTGGAGTACAACAAAGACGATGTACGTGTTGGTCGAAATGGAGCCCTGCGCATCATTGTCAGAGTTGAGTGCCAGGTTGATGATGCCGCCCAGCAGCTGGCCTAGGATGCGAAACATGAGCCAGTAGCTGATGTAGCGGCCCTGCTTGAGCCGCTCCGGGTAGCCGAGCGCGATGGCGCCCTCGGTGCTCCAAAAGACGCCGGCGCTGATACCGCAGAGGCCGGCGCCGAGGATGACGAGCCACTGGGCGCCGTTGAGCGAGTTGAGGTAGAGGCCGGCGGCGTAGGGCGCGTAGCCGATGGTGCCGAACATGAGCGCGAACTTGACCGAAGTCGCGTTGACGAGCGACGAGGTGAAGAGGCTGGTGATCACCATCAGCCCGAAGGTGAGCGAGTTGGCGGCGTTGACCGTGCTCGGATTCTGCGAGCCGCCGGCCCCGAGCGCCGCCATGGCGCCCCAGATGCCCGGCGCCAGAAAGGAGCAAAAGCCGAGCACCGTGATTTGGAAGAAGGTCGACCGGAAAACCGACGGGTTCTTACCGTCCCACGCCGGCCGCGCTTCCGGCCGCGGGGCACGCAGCCCGATCGTCTCCATCAGGGTCAGCTTGGCTGTGCTCGAGCGCTCCTCCCCGACGGTCTTGCTCAGCGGGGCCGCCTGAACCGCGTCAGAAACGCTCGAGACCGATTTTTGGTCAGGCTGGCTGTTAGTATCGTCCACCGCGGGCTTGTAGTCCGCCATGATGGGCAACTGTTGCGGCCACGTACGCAGAGGAAAGCGGCGGTGGGCAGGAGGATCCGTAGGAAAGAGTGATGGCCAAGAAAAAAGAAGAAGCGACGGGATACAACGTCGCTTTTATGCGCCAGGGACAGCTTTGGAGGCCCGAACGTTCAACCCAAGGGGCAAGGCCGAGGCACAAAGGGCCGGGCGGTTTGGTCGGGCGTTCACGCCGTCAACAGTAGCGAAAAAGGCGCAAAGAGTAGCGTAGTGGGTGACTCAGGGCAAACGTGGCTGTATCCACCATGTGTTCAAGGCTGATAACTACCGAGAGCGGGAAGGAAGCGAGTCAATCACCGCGGATGGGACCGATGTAGCGATGTAGTCAGAAGGGAGGCCCATCACGTATGTTCTTCAGCATCAGGCGAAGTAACCACGTAGGAAAGCAGCGCAGGGCCGCAGGCACAGAAGAGGTGTAGGTCTATTTGGCAGGCACTGGCCCAGCTTACACGTTGGTGCCGTGCCTGCCTGTGCCATGCACCTCTGCCAAGGGGACTGGCAAGCGACCTACGTTCAGGCAAAGGCGACCCTGTGAACTTGATCCGCATCCCATGCCCAGGCCATGTTCGCCAGGCTGTCCATTTCCGCCTCACAGTATGGCTGAGTGCCTGCGTCCTCCAAGCGGATGGCTCTGGTCGGCGGCCGCCCATGCACATCATGGCGCACCGGCCAAACAGGCCTAGCGGCTAGCATCACTAGAGAGATGTGCACTGGACAAGCGAGGGTGCAAGGGAGCGCATGTCGAGATGGTGCAGGCGAATTGCACAATCCGACCAGGGTCTGGCGATCTATGAGTGTGGGGAAAAGGAGCGCAGCTGTCGACAGCGCTGAGGCCGTCTTGTCCGTGAATGTGATTGGCTGAGCTGCTCGTCACTCTGCCATTGCCAAACGGTAAAAGCTTAGCACGTCAGCCGGCCGCTATGACACCATTCCACCTCGCTCAACGATAGCTTAACAACGGCGGAAAAGGTCAAGCTACCGACCCACTCTAACAATGATAGCAACGAAAAAGGATCGTAATCGGGCAGACGATCATCTATCGCCGATGGGGTGAGGCAGGGCGATAGATAACTGTAGTTGACGACATCGTGCGTTGGTTCCAGTTGAAGATACACAGATAAGATCGTAGAACCCCAACACACTTGCTTCCCCACGACTTCGTTCTCGACTCCATCGTCTCAAGCACCTGGAGCCCGCCTTATCGAACACCACGCTCGTTTCGGGTATCGCGTTTGGGTCCGCAGCTCCGCTGGTACGGCAGCATGGCGAATACTTGCCGCCTGAGACCGCCAGAGGAAGGCGCCTCGCTCACGCGGCCCCCGCTTTCGACTCGAGCATCGGCAACGGACACTGTCGTCCATCGCCGGGGTAAGCCATCAGACATCCCCACATTTGGCATCATGTGGAATGTGATGCGGACCATCGGCGACATCTCGCTACCTACCTTCTATTCGTCCATCCAGATACGTGGTCAGCACAATGTGCCCCCGACCGGCACCCCGCTGATCTTATGTGCTAACCATTCCAACACCCTTCTCGATGTCGCCATGATCGCATCCTACATGCCCGAGCGCCGGCCACTTCATTTCTGGGCCAAGTCTGGCTTCTTCAAGAATCCCATCTCCCGCTACATCTTTAATTCCAGTGGCAATATCAAGGTCGATCGCAAGAATAAGAACAATCAGGCGCTCTTCCAAGGCACCTTTGAAGCAATGAAGGCAGGAGGTGCCATTGCTCTCTTCCCAGAGGGCGGCAGCTACACCATCCCTGCTGTCGCCAACCTCAAGCTCGGCGCTGCCTGGGCCGCGCTCGAATATGCCAGGCACCTTCAGCTTCAGGCCACACTGCCCCCCGATACGAAGCGCGCCCCTACCCCGACCACGGCCGTCAACATCCTTCCTGCGGCTGTCAACTTCGATGACAAGAGCAAGTTTAGGTCGAGGGCTCTTCTGCAATACGGTCCGCCCATCTCGCTGGACAACTATATCGATGAGTTCCTATCCGCGCCTCCGCTTCTCGAAGATGCCGCCAATGAAGCCGATTCTACCGTGCCGCCTACGCCCGTATCCATGTCTCGTACCTCCTCTACCGCTTCCGATGCGAACACCAGCCCGGCGCACTCTGCCGTCTTCCGGCTCACTGCCGATCTTCGAAAGGCACTGCAAACACTCACCTTCAACGCGCCCGACTGGACCACCTTCCACGCTGTCCGAACCGCGCGAGACCTCATCTTCGAGCTGCAGCCCCACTCCCTCGACGTCGTCCCGCAAGACATCAACAAATACGTCATCCTGTCCCGCAGCCTTCTGACGCTCATCACTATGGATGTCTCGCACGGCCCCGACGCCGAACTCCGCCGCAAAAGCCAGGCGGCACGCCAGTCCCTCTTCCTCTACTCCTGTCTCCTTCACACCAACGACGTCGACAACGTCAGCCTGGCTCGCATGCTTCACCGCTACTCCTCGGTCGGTGCCTCAGGCCAGGGCACTTTCAAGGAGGCTCGCATCCCCTCGCTCAGAACTGCCTTAGCGGGTCTCTGGTCCGCCGTCAGGTCGTTTGTGATCCGATTGCCTCTCTATATTCCCATCTATCTACCTACCCTCGTGCCCATGTACCTGCTACCAAATCATCTCGCCCACCGGTATGCATTCAGAGAGGAAGAGTCGCTCTCTTCAGTCAAGGTACTCTTCAGTTTCGGCTTCAGCCTGCTCTTCAACATCGGTCTGCTTTTCAAGATAATGCAGCTCTGCCGCTGGTCTCCCGCGGGCCTGCTCGTCGGCATCGCCGCTATCTGGTGGCTCTACGAGCTCAATCGATCGACCATCGACACTGCCTATGGCCTCGTAAAGCAGATTCGGCTCGGCTGGCATGTCTGGACAGCTGCCAAAACTGCCGAGCGTGAAGGGCTGCTCACCAGCGCCGCTACTGGCCGTTCTCCATTGTCGTCCGAGGGTGTCTCTCCCCAGTTGCCATCGGGAGCGCAGCCAGGCACCAGCGACCTGTTTTTTTACGGCACGTTGGTCCATCCCAAGATCCTTGCCCGCGTGACCGGCAACGACGGCGCGCATCTCACCATCCAGAATGGCGTAGTGCCCGACGCGGTGCTGTGCCACGTCAAGGGCGAAGAGTATCCCGGCTTGATACGGGCTGACTCCATTCCGGGCGTCTTTTCGGACGCGGCTGCTGCCGGCATTGGCGAGAGCGGCCAAGGTGCGGTCAAGGGCACGCTGGTCCGCGGGCTGACCGCGCACGATCTGCGGTGTCTGGACGCGTTCGAAGGGGACGAGTACACACGCACACCGGTCGAGGTGGTGCTCGATCCGGCAGCGCGGGCCGAGACGAATCGGGAGCGGTTGGAGCGCGGGGGGGATGCGCTGCCGCTGGACGCGATTCTCGGCTCGCTGACGGCGGGGCGGGTTGCGAAGCTCTGCGGTTCGGCGGAGGCGGTGCGCGTGCCAGCGCAGGTCTATCTCTGGACGGGTGGTCTGCACCGGCTCGAGCCGCGCGTGTGGGAGTTTGACCGCTTCGCGCGCGAGAATGCGCACCGCTGGGTGGGGGCCCGCTGGGACGGCGCCGGTCGACCCGTGAACGACCCGCACGGCGCCGCACCCGAAACCGTCGCGAACGAGTTCGAGTACGAATTCGTCGACCGCCTCCGCGACCAGACCGACGGCGACGCGGCACCGGACGCCGAGGATGCCGCTGTGCTCCGGACGCTTATCACAACAGTCACTGACGACGCGCGCATGCGCGCATCGCTGCTCATCGTCACCGCCCACCTCGCCGAGAACCCCAGCATCCAGCACTTTGTCAACGAGGCCTTCCGTCTCGTCCACACCGCGCGCCCCGCTCGCGCCGACCCGCACCTCGTCGCAGCACTCCTCGAGAGCCGCCACCAGGCCAGGTCCGCGCTCCACAGCCTCGTCGCCCACGTCGAGACCGCCGCCGACACACCTGACCCATCCGTCGCCACCGCAACGGACGCACTCGCCACCGTCCGGGAGGAGAAGCTCCGGCACCTCGAGGCCTTCCTCGGCGAGGCACGCAGGAACGACCCTCAACCGGCCGAGACCTGGCCGTTCGCGCCGCACCACGCCAAGAAGCACGTCTGAAAAGCTGTTTCCGCGAATCCTTCCGGTCATCGATACCCCGCACCCCCTTTGCTCTTCACCACAGATAGCCGCGTGCCAGTGTGAATGCGTTGTGACGGGTGCTATTGGAAGTACACGGTGCCAGCTGGGCTGGCGCGGTCGGCGTAGGCGGCCCACCAGGCGGCGGCGGGGCGGATCTTCTTGCCCTTGGGCTGGAGGGAGCGGACGGCGAGGAAGCCGTCGTCCGGGCGGTGTGTCCGGCAGACGAGCGCGGTGAGGCGGTCCGAGTAGACCGCGGTGCCCGGAAGCGCATCGACGAGCGCCGCATGCGTCGCCTGGCACCCGCGCTGCAGCTCTTCCGACCCAATCGTCGCCACGTCGGCGAGCGTGGTCGGTAGCGGCGGGAACCCCGCGCGGCCCGGCACCAGCGTGGTGCTGAGTCGATACTGTCCGTGGCCAAGCAGGCATCGCGTTAGCCTCTCTACGCCGAATCCGCCACGGTAGCTACTCACCAGATACGAGAAGGCTCTGTCGCGCGCGACAATGTCGGGGGCGGACATGGCGTGCCAGCGGACAACAGCGTGGGCGGGCTTGATCTTGGGCGCGAAGGTCTTGTCCGGGTCGTGCTGGGGCCAGCTGGCGCGCCAGTGGGCGGGGAGGTCTTGGAGGAGCGCGACGAGGAGTGCGGCTGCGATGTCGGCCATGGCGGGCTCGACGTCGAGGAAGTGAGATGCGGGCGCCGGGGTCGGCGGGGGGAAGGGCACGGCGTGCTGTGCGACGATGCGGCCGGTGTCGAAGCGGCGCTTCTCGAGTGTCTGGATGGAGACGCCCGAGCGGCGCAGGCGGCGCGCGAGCGCCCACTGGATGGGCGCCGCCCCGCGCAGCTGTGGCAGCAGCGACGGGTGGATGTTGAGCCGCTGCCACGGGTGCGGGAACCGGTCCAGCAGCGCATCCGGGATCAGCTGCCCGAACGAGCAGGTCAGCAGCAGCCGCCCTGCCGCATCATCCGCCAGCTCGCGCGGCAGCTCGTACGCCCCGAGACCCGCCGCCGGCACCTCCTGCCGCGGAAGCCCACCCTGAATCGCCAGCTGCTTTACCGCTGACACCCGCATCCGCCCCGCCCCCCACCGCTGCTCAACATCCCCCGGCGTCAGCACATGCAACGCAGCACACAGATCCGGCCGTCCCATCAGCGCCATCACCGATCGTGCCGCGAAAGCATCCGTCCCGCAGAAGAGGATCTTGTACGGCGCCGCAGCCACGCTCCCCGACGACACCGCATCCGACGAACTCGCCCGGCATCCCTTACCAGACACGGCCCACAGCCAATGCCCGAGCCCGTCCCTTCGGCTCACAACATGCCTGCTGCGCGCAGCGGCCAATGAGAACATGTACTCGCGCGGCTCGCTTCCAGTCTCACCCTCCCTAAGCCTGCTTGCTTCGTTGTCCGCTGCGTCGAATCAATCGATGGATGATGGCCTACTCTCAAGAAGGTAACCGTGCTCCATCGAAAAAGCAGGATCAGCGCCAAGTGGAGGAAAGTAGAAGAGCCACCTTGCCGGACCCAACAACAATTAGATCGGGCGATCCAAAGCATAAATCAACCCGATCCGAATTAAGGACCAGCGACATGGGTGAAAGAGCGAGCGAAGAAAGGGGCCGAGACCGCGAGCGTGAGGGACGAGCGCAGGAAGGCTTTCGTGCTTGGTGTTGGTCTTGGATGTGTGAGAGCGGCGAGAGGAGGGGACCAGCGCATGGCTTGCATGTGGTTATATCGAACGACGCTACCAGCTGGTTCACTGCTGCCTCCTTCCTTCTGCTCTGATTGGCATCGTCTCAGCATCACACCGCTCAGCACCGGCACCTTTGCTGGATCCGATCGCGCTCACGCAGCTCAGCCGCCAGCTCGGATTCTCTGACCAGCTCCCCTCGCCCGCATTCGCCTCTGTTCGCCTCGGTTGGCCGCGATCTGCTTGCTCGATCGCAGAGGAGCAGCCGAATCAAGAGAGACTCGGGATCGATTGCAATATCGGTCGCATCAGTCGTTGCATTTGATCGTATCAGCCGTTGCAATCTGAATTGATCGCATCAGCCGTTGCAATTGATCGGATCAGCCGTCGCAATTGATCGTATCAGCCGACTCGCCGCAGCAGCACAGTCGTGACGTCTCTTTCCGATTGCGACTGAGCTGCGATCGATACAAGTCAGATACCATGTCGCCTGGCGACCCAACATCCGCTGGCGACGAGCCCGATCACGCGCTAGCCCAATCTACAGCCCAGTCTCCAGGCCATCCACAGTCTCCAGCACGAGCTCAAGGCCAAGCGCAAGGACTTCCTGCGTCGCTCTCGTCCAGGACGCTGGCGTCCTCCTCCCGCCACTCCTTCTCCACCGAGCCTAGGACCCGCCTCTCCTCGTTCCACAGCGCTCAGGATAGCCTCTACGAAGATACGTCTGCCTCTCTCCGTCCCAGCTCGGATCACTTCGAAGAAGCGCAGACATCGCGCCCGAACCGGTCCTCAATCGATGTGGCTACGTATGCAGCCCGTAGGCGGTCACTGCGCCTGTCGGCAGAGCTGTCAAGGCCTGACTCGCCGCTCTCAGCCCGCAGTAGCATGAGTGTTGCTGATGACGCCCAGCACAAGCTCAGAGATGCTGCCACCGCAGCAGCCGGCCGATCCTCCCTCTCCAGGCAACGCCATTCGCTCGAGATGGAGCAGCTCGCTAACAGTATGAGCCGCTCCTCGACCGCGCTTGGCTTTCGTGTCGACGACGAGGATGTCTCCCAGTTCCGCGCCCGGTCCACCAGCGCCCTGTCGCAACGCAGGGATCTGTCTGATGATGGCTCCTTCATCAAGCGCGACGTAAAAGATCGCGGCTCCATTCTGCCGCCTGCTGCCTTCTTCGCTCCCAGAAAGCCTGCTTCGCGTCTTTCTTCCACCCACGTTTTGTCCCCGAACTCGGCCTCCTACGGGAGGAGCACGACTCCGCTTTCCTTTCTGTCAGGGAGAAGGAGTCCGGCGCCTCCCGACGCGGATGATCCGTCTCGTCGCGATAGCGCCCACGAGGAGATCCTCGACCATCGCAGCTCATCGCCAATGGATGACGATCGCCGGCTGGTGGGCACGTCAGGCTCTGGCCGCGCCCCAAGCCCGTGGGGCCTCTCCGACTCTGTGTATTCCGCCGCTTCCTCGGGACCGCACGCGGTCTATCCGCATGCGAACGGCGGCGAAAAAAGCAAGTCCGGCTTCATCTCGCTCAGTGACCAACAGGATCCGCTCTCTAGCCAGCCCCAGAGCTCGCCGATTCCTGTGGTCAGGCTGATGGCCAGTACCGACCCGTTGCTGCCAGAGCGCACGCGCGATGCTCACGGCCACTCTGAAGCCTCCGCGCCTGACCAAGCGGAGAAGCCGGCAGCATCCAACGGAGCCGCCTTGCAACGCGCTGGCATGCCGCGCAAGCTGTCGCCAGTCACGACAGCCCAGCCATCACAGGCGTCCGGTCCGTCCCCATCACCGTCCACGCCAATTGAAAAGCCAACCAAAGTGAAGCGCAACTACCGCCATCTCAAGGGCGACAACAAGTTTTTCCTCGGAGGCCTGCTGATGACGTCAGGCGACAATCCGATCTACTTTTTGCTCTGCTTTATCCTTCTGTTGGCGCTCGGCGGTCTTTTCTACGGCTTCGAGGTGCGCTGGTTGACGCGCAACATCAGCCCGGCGATCCCCGCGGTGTTCTCGTACGTCTGGCTGCTGGCGGTCGTCAACATGGGCGTGACCGCGTGGAAGGATCCGGGTGTCATTCCGCGCGACTTGGATCCGGACCCGCCGTGTGTGCTTGGCGACTCGGCGTACGAGGAAGGGCGTCAGCCGCTGGCGGACCCGGAGGATCCGCTCGCGATCCCCGTGCAGCGCATCCTGCGGGTCCGGGGCGAGACGGTCAAGGTCAAGTGGTGCGAGACGTGTGGGACGTATCGGCCGCCGCGCAGCAGCCACTGCCGGGTATGCGACAACTGTGTCGAGAACATCGACCACCACTGCACGTTTCTGAACACGTGTATCGGACGACGCAACTATGTGTCGTTCATGGTCTTTCTGGCGGCGGCGATTGTGTCGGCGCTCATGGTGATCGCGTGTACGGCGGCTCGGCTGGTGTTGATGACGCGGGATGGCGGATTCCGCTATCCGCGCGGCGGGGTCGCGCCGGGCTATTCGTTCCGGCGCGCGCTCGAGGCGTCGCCGGTTTCCGCGGTCCTCTTCGTGCTGTGCACCGCCGCGCTGGTGCCCGTCGCGACGCTGTTTGTCTACCACCTCCGCCTCATCGCGCTGAATCGCTCCACCGTCGAGCAGATCCGCATCACCACCGCTCGCCAGTACGGCGAGCCGCGCCAGCTCGCACACCCCGCCGCCGAATCCGACGCCGACTCGCTCGCACCCCCCGCGCGCCCCGGCCTCACCGCCCCCCTCCTCCGCCTCCTCCGCGCCGCCCCCCGCTACAAAGACCCTAACCCCTTCGCCGCACCCTCCCTCACCACCAACATCCGCAACGGCATCGGCTGGCGCAGCGTCCACCTCCACAGCTCCATCCAGCGCCGCCGCCTACATCTCCCCGACAACCGCCTCCCCCATCCGCGCACCCCACACCCAGCTGTCGCGTCTCCCAACCCTTCCTCTCTCCAATGGAAAGCATAACTTCACCCCCTCCGCAATCCCGGCGGCCCACACTCCCTGCCCATTGTCCCTCTTTTTTCCACGCACAACGTCACGGTCCTTGACAGCATCGCCGAGCGCCCAACTTTGATCATTCAGGAATTCTGTTGCTAGCTGAGGAGAGCGGGTGCGGCGCGAACTGCTGCGACAGTGCTCGAGATCAGTCGGCCTTCAGGTAGGGGACGAGCTTCTGGAGGCGGTCGGCGGCGAGCTCGATCTGGCCGTCCTTGCAGAAGCTGAAGCGGATGTAGTTCTCTCCGAGCGCGGCGTTGTCCGCCGAGTAGAAGGCGGTGGCGGGGATGGCGACGACGTCGCAGGTCTTGGCGATGAAGTACGCGGTGAGGTAGTCTTTCGGCTTGGCGAGGAGGGTGGGGGGGACGTTGTTCTTGGCGAGCCAGTCGCTGGGGATCTGGACGCGCGATGCATCGGCCATGATAAAGTAGCCGCCGTTCGGCGTGGTGTAGGGCAGGCCGACGGCGTCGAGCGCTGTCTGGAGTGCGCGCCGGCGCGCCAGGTAGGCGTCGGTCTGGCGTGCGAAGAAGCTCTGCTCGCCAGCTGCCTCGAGCCCGATCGCGGCGCCCTCCTGCGCCCCGCTGTTGACGGCAAACGTGATGCGCGTATGCACCGCCCGGCTCGGCCCCACCAGATGCGCAGCTCCCACCAGCCATCCCACCCGCCACCCAGTGCAGGCAAAGCTCTTCCCCGCCGACCCAACGGTAATCGTCCGGTCCCACATGCATTCCAGGCTGGCAATCCGCACGTGCTCGTGCCCGTCAAACGTAAGGCAGTCGTAAACCTCATCAGAGACCACCAGCGTATCGTACTTGATACAGAGCGCAGCAATCTGCTGCAGCTCGCCCAGCGAGAAAACCTTGCCGACCGGATTATGCGGAGTATTGAGGATTAGCGCTTTGGTAGCCGGGTCCGACAGGAGCCGTTCGAGATGGCCCATGTCGATGGCCCAGTCCGACGACTGGAGCTGCTTACTGCCATTGCTCGCTGCCGAGGGAGGAAGCAGCGGCAGATAGGTGGGGATACCCCCATGGAAGACGATCTCTGCGTTGTACTGGTCGAAGAAAGGCTCGATACACACAACCTTGTCGCCGGGGTTGATGAAGGCGGCCATGGCTGAGTAGATGCCACCGTTAGCACCACTCGTGATTTGGATCTCGGTCTCGACGTCCAGCTTCCTGTCCTCATTCGTCGGGCGCTGTTGGGGCAGCTCATCGGCTCGTCTCTGCGGCAAAGCTCCTTCGCTTGGTCCCGAAGGCAGGCGGTACTGGCTCGAATAGAATGAGCTAATTGCCTGACGCAACCGCAAACGCCCCTTGGGATGCGAGTAGTGGTGCAGATCGACTCGAGAGGTGATTTCTTTGGTAAGACTGTCGAGGATGTACGAGGGCGGCGACCAGTTCATGAAGCCCTGCCCCAGGTTGATGGCGGTGGGGAAGACGACAGGGTTGAAGAGCGTCCAGACATCGACACCTTGGTTGAGCTCATCATGGATCCGGTCGGACCTGTGCGTCTCCCACCTCGACGGCGCCGTCTGCCGGCCGACGTCGCTGATTCCCGAAGACGGCATGGAAGAGTAGCGATAAAGGGGGCCAGCGCTGCGATGGGACTTGACAACACGGCTTTGCGGACACGGTTTGGGCGTATGAGCTCGTCCGATCGTTGCGGCGGCTCGTGAAGCAGTAGAGGAGGCAGTCGAGAGGGAACACCTCATGCAGCACGCGGAACAGGGAGAGAGCTCCAAAGGATCCTTGAAGAGCTCCTTGTCGCTCTCCTAGACGATATGCCGCTAATTGACGGATTACGAGGCGAATCTGTCAGCAACTTGTGCTCAAGCTCATGTAACCTTCGGTAGCAACAAAGTTGGCCCACTCAAATGCTGTTGGATGGTGCGTTGCAGAGGAGGAGGGGGCGACATGAACAAGTCCTTTTTCCTCCCACTCCTCCCATCCGAGTCATGAGTTGACCTTTGCACAAGACCTGATACGCTGCCTGGAACAGACGGCTGGTCCTCGTCACCTCTCGCTGACACCGGTCGGTTAGAAACACGGTAATCACGAATCTGCGCATGCATCATCCACTGCCGCTGCAATCACGTCAGAGATGCAGCTGATCTTCTGCATAAGAGAAAATCTAACATCCCCTCTGTTGCTCAGCTTTGGGCCACACTGCGATTGCCGGTTCACAAACCCGCTTTCAGGTCTTTGCAGGCCAGGTGTAAGCTGCTCTCCGCCACATGTTCTTTCAATGTGTGACATAGTTTGACATTCACGATTGCCTTACAAAATTGCTGGCAACTTCAGCGAGGGCGAAGGGCATGGACTGCTTACTGCTGATTCTGAATGTTGACTTCGTCCAAGATGCTTTGTCGAAGCGCATCAGCGGTCCTCCACACATCTGTGAAGGAAGAGAACTGAGCCAGAGGTGCAAGCCTCAGCATGTCTGGGTGACGAATGTCGGCGACCAGTCCACGCTGCTTCTCCGCCCGACGATGCGCTCTTGCGATCAACCTTGAACCATCAATGGGCGGTGGCACATCCTTGCCCTCCACCTTGGACGGTGCGGAAGTAGCGGTCGAACGTGTCGATGCCGCTTGTGACGTCCTTTCGGGGATCTGAACACAGAGCTGCGAGCCTCGTTGCAGAGGGTCTCTGGGGGTCACGATCCGGATGTCAAACCCGTCAGGGAAGAATCCGGGCGTCAAAAGTAGCATCTCCAGATAGGCTGTGAGCCGCAAGCTCTTACTTCGAAGGACCGGCATGATGGTTCCCTTGCCCACCATACTGCGTTCTTTGCCTGCCTTCGGCGGCATTAGCTCCGCTGCTCTGTGAAGCGTTTCTAACGACCCTTTGAGTGCGGCCATATCTAGCATGGAAGGGTTGGATACTTGCCATCCGTCGGCACCGTGGATCGGAACAAACTTGTCAGGCATCGAGAACCGCGTTGCTCGATCATGACCCCACCAGCCGGCTGGCCTCGTCAATGCTGACTGAGCACCGCCTTGGCCATTGTCGTGCCATTTTTCGTGAACGAAGCCACCAGCGATGCCACCAGGTCCAGAGGAGCCATACTTGTATGTGCACCATACCGCAAAGTCGATGTCCCAATCGTGCAGAGCGAGTGGGACGTTGGCAAAGGCATGCGCAAGATCCACACCGAAGAGGATGTCGTATTCATGCGCCTTGGCAGCGAGCTTCTCCAGCTCAAAGAACTGGCCCGTAAAGTACTGAATGCCTCCGAGAAGCACCAGAGCTGTCTCGCCCTCTTTGCCCAGCTCTTCGATCATTGCAAGGATGTCTGACGTTTCCAGCGTCTTCGTCTCTCCCTGAGGTTTGATAGGCACGAGCGAGGTCGCGGGATCGAAACCGTTGAGCTCGACAACCGACGAAAGGGCATACTGATCAGAAGGGAATGCCTTGTGTTCGAAGATGATCTTGTGTTTCAGTTTCTTGCCCGCCTTTCTTGCCGTTTCGACGTCTCCAGTGAATTGCACGCCAAACGGTTTGGTAGCAGGGCGGTAGAAGGTGGCCAACATGGTATGCAGATTGCCTGTTAAAGTGCCCATGACGACTACCTCTGATCTTTTGGCGCCGACAATGTCTGCAGAGAGTTCGCTCACACGCGTTTCCATCTGTGTCCACGGCGTTCCGTAGGGATGCTCGAAATGGCCCAGAACGGCTTTGCGTCCCCATGTGTCGATCTCCTGCTCGAGGTACTTTTTTGTCAGTTTGGACAAGGGACCGAGGGAGTTGCCGCACATGTACAGCGACGGTGCGCCGGGCGAGGTTTCGGGAGAGGTCGGCTTGTAGTCACTGCTGCAGACGTCTCCGAACGTAGGGAGGATATATCCGTCACGCATGGGGCTGAGAGGGTCCGCCTCGTCCAGCTGTTTTGCCACAGCACGGTCGGTCGCTTTGACATTGTTGCCGAGCCGCTGTGCGATGTCTTGCACTTCCTGCAGGAAAGCATCGGTTGTGAAGCTGTCGTTATCCTCGACGGGATTGGCTGCAGGAGCAGCTTTGCCAGTAGACCCCAGGTTGGGCTTGGACGCAGTAGCACTTTGGCGTAGCTTGATGTTGGAGCTTGCCTCGGCTAAAACCTTGGAAAGGCTTGCAAATTTGGCGTTGAAAACAGTAGAGAAGTCTCCGTCTTGGTCTGTGGCGCAGGCAATGTTGACTTGCTCGACGAGCTCTTCTCGGTCGGTCGCGTAAGCAGAAAGGCAGACGGCGGCCGAGATGTATTGCTCGAATGTACGCAGAATAGCCTTCTCGATGGCCTGCTCATCGGTTAGATCAGCATCGACATCGTCAGCCACGTTTTCGGCGGCTTCTTCGCTATCCTCGGCGTCTTGGTTGAACATCTTGACGTCGAGACCAGCATCAACCTCACCATAGAGGCAGGCAGCGACTAGTTCGTCTTGCGCTTCTTCAAGCTGTTTGCCCAACTCTTCAATCTCATCGAGGTCAAGTGAGATGTTGGTGGTGCCTGCTTTCGCAATGGCTTTCAACACATTCTCATGGGTAAGATTGCCAATCTTGACGAGGTTGGACAGCTGCCGTAGTCTATCTTTTTGCTCCGGGGAGAGAGGAGTAGCAGCAGGGAAGGAGAATTCGTCCAGGTCTTCACCGTCATCGGAGGGAGCTGCCGACTGCTCAGCCTCGATGCCGCTCTTGAGCTCGGAAAGACCATCACGCATGAGCTCCACTCGATTGTTCCAGCTTCGTTTGGAAGCTTCCAGGTTGCTCTTGCTGAGACCCTTGACCTGGACCTTGGTTCTGACGCCATTGGGCGCGACGGACGTAACCGTCTTGGGAGTTCCGTCAGGGTTCCGTTGGCCAATGTACTTGGTACATGTCTCCCAAACGAGATTGTTGGCAGAGAGCATTTTCTTCCTTGCTTCTCCCAGGTTGTCAGATGAGAGAGAGGTGGATTGCAGCTTTTTCGCCAGAGGAAGGAGACCATCGGCTCTGTCCCTGGCCTGAGAGGCTTGCTCAAGTGCCGTCTTGGCCCTGTTGTCGAGCAGAGAGTGGAAGAGGTCCGCGATGGACCCAATGACGTCTTCTACGGCCGAACGGATTTCTCTCGCGAAGGAATTGCCGAGCGAGTATTCGAGCCGCTTTTCGACGTCGTCTCTTTCCGAAGGGGCAATGCCGAGTTGGTCGGCGGTCATAAGCTGAGCGCCCATTTCCTTTGCCAGACGCTCAAGCTCCTTCCTCTCTTCAGCTTTGGCAGGATCTTGCGCCGCAGAACTTGGCTTTTTTTGGAACACTTCTCGGTCTTTCCACGCTTTTTTGGCAAGAAAGGTGAGCTTTGGGAGGAGATCCGTACCAAGTGAGTCGATCTGCGCCTTGGCCGCTTCCAGCGACGGAGGATCGAGGCCATGTACCGGCGAGAAAGTGACGGCAGCTTCAGCGCCATTGGCACGGACGGCGGGGTTTGCCTTGGAACTCGGTTTGAGAGCGATGGCGAGGTTGGTGGTATGCTTTTGGACCAGTGTGAGGAGCTGAGTGAGGTCGGAGACGATCTGGTTGGAGAGTTCCGCTGCGGAAGGAGGCAAAGCGGATGTCGAATGTATATCTTCGGGGAGGATAGTGGACTGCACCGGTTCCCTCAGGGACTGGATTGAGGAAGCGCAGATGATGGACGTCCGCAGAAGCGTAGACTGCAAGTCCTTCTCCATTGCCTGGGCGGCGGGCGTGTGGCTAGCATCGGGGGCCATTGTGGTGGTTCGGCGCGTCAAGAGGATAACGAGCCGCGCGGTTCTATCCCCAAGCCTATACTGCCTCTGTTGAAAGGCGCAGCAGACTGTGACGATGAGAGAGGAAAAAAAGGGAGAGCCGACGGACTGGCTAGAGTGCGTCAGACGATTACTATCCAGACCCTGTCGTCCTGCAAGGCTAATTTACTTGCTCAACCTGCAAGAGTTTCGGCTGAAGCGGCGAAATACCGGAATCGGAGATACGAATATTCGGAATATATTGTGATCGTACGTGGTGTCGGTTCCCACGACTATCGCGCTTACGGGGGCGTAGAGGAGGGAAAGAGAGGAGGAAGCGAGGAGGGAAGCGGCTTCTTGAGGATCAAGGGGAGCTCACTTTATGGCATCACATCGGCGGCAACACTCATCACCTCGACCCAGTCCGCGGTCGAGTTCCGTAGCCACTTTGCCCGTCTGTGCTTTGCCAGTCCGTGCTTTGCCAACGATCAGAGCTTCATGCTCACGCCTTTTTACGGCTATTTCGGCCAACGCGTCTGATGGTCTTCGCTGCGCTTTCGCGGAAAGCGACATAACATAGGGTGATTAATCACACGATCTAACACGGTGCCTCTCCTAGAGCACGTGCAGGCTGCGGCGTGCCCTCCACTTGGCCATTTGTGCGGCACAACGCCCTTGCCCTGCATCTGTGGCGTTGACTGTGACTGTGGCTGTGACTGCTGTCCTAGGTGGCGTATGCAGGGCAAGGCCGATGACGCTATACTGCGGCTCGCCACAGAAGCTTGCTCATATTCACGTTTTCGTCGTCGTATCTTCCGCTTGTCACTCTTCCTCCATCACCCCATCCCTACGATCTTGTCGCCCCTGAAAACAAGCAGAAGATGTCGCCACCTACGAACATGAACGATGCGCCGCCTCCCTACGAGCAAGCCAGCGGCACCGCAGCCAAGCCAAGCACGGCTCACTCATCGGCAGCTGCGCCTCCCACCCACGCCACCGGCGCCACCGGCTCTTCCTCGCACGCGTCACAGCACCTTGGCGTTCCACACGAGTCGGAGGAAGCCGCGCGCAAGTCAATGGAGGATATGATCCGGCCTCTTCCCAAGGGGTGGATCCGGCAGTGGGATCCGTCGTCGAAGCACAACTTCTTTGTCGACACGCTCGCCAGCCCGCCGCGCTCCATTTGGATGCATCCGTTTGACGACGAGCAGTTCCAGCGGGAGCATCCGGACCAGGTTGAGCAGGAGCGCGCGCGGATCGAGAAGGAAAGCATTGTTCATGCCGACACTGACGATGAGGACGATGAGCCGGCTGCTGCTCGGTCGGGCCAGCATGCGGCGGCGGCGGCTTCGGCTTCGCGTCACGGGCACGGCCACGCGGGCGCGAGTGGTGCTGGCGGGCCAACCGGCATGAAGAAGTTTGGGCGTTCGCTCAAAGACAAGATGACCAACACGACGCACGAGGAGCGTGCCGCCAAGCGGCGCGCGGAGGAGGAGACGCGCCAGCGCGCCATGCAGAAGCATGCCGCCATCCGTCAGGCCCTCGTCACCGCCACCCAGACCGGCCAGCCCCAACTGGTCGGCCGTGACAGCCGCGGCCGCGACATCTACGCCCAGCCACCCCCGCCCGGCACCTTCGGCCAGGGCGCTGCCCTCGGCTACGGCCCCTACCAAACCATCGACGGCCCCTACTCCACCATGGGCCCCTACTCCAGACCCATCGGCCCCTACAGCCGCCCTTACGGCACCATGTACGGCGGCGGCATGGGCATGGGCGGCCTCGGCGGCGGCGGCATGGGCTTCCCCGTCCTCGGTGGCCTCGCCGGCGGCATGCTCCTCGGCGGCCTCATGTTCTAGCTTCCGTCCGTATCTTGCCTCGAACCCTAACCCCCGTTCGCTGATACCAAGCGCCTTTGTTCGTACATTTTCAGTCCAGCGCCATGCTTCTAGCGCAATGTTTCTACACAATCATTAGTCGTACACAGGCTGTAGACTTGGTGTTAGCATCGCCGTTGCGTGTTGTGGATCGGCAACAGTGAGTGCTGCTAGAGGAGCGGCGGAGCGGGAAACGCGGGCTAGAGGAGCTTGGTCTCGAGCCTGCGCTCGTTCTTGAGCGCGAGGAGCATCTGGACGGTCTTGTCGAGGTCGATCGTCTCGGCCTTGCCCTTCTGGCTGTCGTCGCGGTTGCGGATGTTGACGCTGTTGGTCTCCATCTCTTCATGGCCGACGACAAAGATAAAGTTGTACTGTGCCAGCTGGCCGTTGCGGACCTTCTTGGGCAGCGTGTTGTCCGAGAGGTCGACGTCGGCATACATGCCCTCGTTCCAGAGCCGCTGCTGGACCGACTTGGCGTAGTCGTAGACGCTGCCGGTGACCGGCACCACGAGCACCTGTCGTGGCGAGAGCCAGAACGGCCACTTGCCACCGAAGTGCTCCGTCAGGATAGCGATGAACCGCTCCAGCGAGCCGACGACCGCACGGTGGATCATCACCGGTCGCTCGGTCTTGATTTCGGCGTCTGCGGCCGAGGCCGTGCGGAACTCGAGGCCGAACCGCTGAGGAAGCTGGAAGTCGAGCTGGATCGTGGCGCACTGGTGATGCCTCTTCATGGCGTCGGAAATGGTAATGTCAATCTTGGGACCGTAGAAAGCTCCATCGCCCGGGTTCAGCTCCCACTTGCCAGGGACAAACTTGTCCAACGCAGAAGACAGCCTGCTCTCGGCGGCATTCCAAGTCTCTATGTCTCCGAGGAAATTGTCGGGGCGGGTAGATAGCTCCAGCTTAAAGGTGAATCCGAACAAGCCGTATACCTTTTGCAGGAAATCGAAGCTTGCGGTGATCTCTTGTTCGATCTGGTCGCTCATGCAGAAGATGTGCGCATCATCCTGACAGAATCGCCGGACGCGCGTGAGACCGCTGAGCGCGCCTGAAGCCTCGTTACGATGGATCACACCAAAGTCTGCCAAGCGCAACGGCAGCTCCTTGTAGGATCGATCTCGAGATGCAAACATCAAGCAGTGGCCCGGGCAGTTCATTGGCTTGAGCGCAAAGTTTTCCTTGTCGACTGGCAACGTGAACATGTCGTCCTTGTAGTTTTGCCAGTGCCCCGAAGTCTCCCATAGTTTCGAGTTGAACATGTTTGGGGAGATGACTTCGTCAAAACCGCGCTCTCGGTACTCACTCTTGATGTAATCTTGAAGCGTATTGTAGATCCGAGCCCCATGAGGTAGCCAGAAGCAGGAGCCCGGTGAGAACTCGTGGAACATGAAAAGCTCTTGTTCCTTGCCGATCTTGCGGTGATCGCGCTTGGCTGCCTCGATCAGGAACTGCTTGTATTCGCTCATTTGCTTGGCATCCGGGAAGGAGATACCGTACAGCCTCTGGAGCGAGTCGTTGTTCTGGTCTCCCAGGAAGTAGGACGCAGAGTTTTTGAGAATGGTCATGGCTTTGATGCGGCCGGTGTGGGGAATGTGGGGACCGACACAGAGGTCAATCATGGGACCGCAACGGTAGACCGTGGTGCTGGTACCGTCGGGGATCTTGCTCTGGATGATGTGGGTCTTGTACTTGTTGTACTGGAACATTTCCAGCAGCTGCTGCTTGGAAACGACAAGACGCTCGAACCTTTGCTTCTCCTTGGTGGCGTCCTTGATCAGAGTCTCCAAGGCGTTGAAGTCGGTCTGACTGACCATGCGATCGCCAGAGTCGCCCATGCCCATCTCGTAGAAAAATCCTTCTTCCGTCGGCGGGCCGATGCAGAGATGGCAACCATAATGCTTTTCACAGGCTTCTCCAAGAACGTGAGCGGAGGAGTGCCAGAATACACGCTTGCCCTCTGGGCTGTCAAAGTCGAAGAGTTCAAGCTTGCAGCTCTTTTCAAGCGGACGTTCGAGGTCCCAAAGCTGATCGTCGACCTTGGCGATGACGATACGTTCGGAAAGGGATTTGGAGATGGCCTTGGCGACGTCCATTGGTGAAGTCTCGTAGGAAGTGGCGTCCTTCTGAGTGCCATCGGGCATGGTGACAGCGATAGGCTCGCGTGGCTTTGCTGCGAACTCGGCATCCTGCTCAGCCTTTAGCTTCTCGAAGAGCGAGAGACGGTGGTCGAAGTAGGCCGGCTTGGGGCTGAACTCAAGCGGCGACTTGGAAGGAGCAGCTTGGGAGGCAGTGCCCTCCTTCTTGGGCTGCTTGGGTTTCTTTTCACCCTTCTGCTGCTGCTGCTGCTGCTGCTGTTGTTGCTGCTTCTGTTTCTGTGGTGGCTCGGTAATGTCGAGCTTCTGCGCACCGTCAGCAAGATTTTGGATGGGGTCCTGCGGCGCGGCCGAGGATGAGACGGGATGAGGAGCCGACATGGCGATGTCAATGGCCCCTGTCTGTCTGGTTGTGCTATATCTGCGTGGCTGGGTCTGGGCGATGGCGGAGGTTACGGCTGTTGAGCAAGGCAGAAGCAGGAAAGAAAGAGTGTTGCGTTCGACATCAGCGTTCGACATCAATATTTGAGTGTTACGTTGAGCAGGCTTTTTTCGAGTCACTTTTGGCTCAAACCACACATAACACATACCGAATGTAGTTTATAATCAGTCTTGAAGTATTAACACGTGACATCTAATTATCAGCACAGACAGCATACCGCCAACGCTTCCGCACACCACTAACTTCCAGTCACCCTACTACACGGCCATCCCAAGCATCGCGAAATTAATAGCTTTGGCTGGACATTGTGCGTCTCTACCCTCATCACCTGGAGTAGGGACACAGTGATCGGCGCGACAGCTCAAAAACGGACGCTCGAGACGTCAAGAAACAAGATCACCAGCGCCTTCTGACCTAGAACAAGTAGCCGGTAGACGTCGTGAAGCAAGGCTAGAGCGTCAGCATGTCCGCGGCACCTACCCCGACTACTCAGCCGGTGAAGACCAAGTCAAAAGCGTACTCGTCCACTGTCGCGATTCAGGGAGATGCGGCCAAGTACCGGCTCAAGTACAAGGAGCTGAAGAAGAAGGTACGCGAGATCGAGGTCGAAAACGACAAGCTGCATCTCAAGACACTGCGCATCAAGCGCAACATTCAGCGTATGAGGCTGGAGCGAGCTATCCTGTACGAGCGACTCGAGGCAGAGAATCAGAACCAGCTCCCCGTCTACCCGAGTGGCGCTCACATGTACGAGCCTCCCTCCTCAACGCCGGTTGCTTCCGTTGTAGGGCGAGTGGAGGACCCCTACCACTCAGAGACTGCGCTACGGGCCGAATATGCGCCTGACTATCCGCCGTACCATGCCGCACCTTCCGTCGTGGACCATCCGCCACCACCGCCGCCCGCCGTGTCCGGATACAGGCAGCTGCCGCACGGAGTCGTCCACGCGCACCATCCGGCGGCCAGAGCGCCTTATGGATACGAGAACGACTACGCGCCACTTCCACCCGCACCGCATAGCCACGCGCGTGTCACCTCGGGCCAGTACACATCCCGACACCACTCGCCTGTCTTGCAGGCCCATCCTGCCGGCCCACCATCGTCCATGGCCGACAGAGCAGAACGCCTCCGGCAGTACACCCCATCGGCCAGCCCGGAACCAACCTCCTCTGACGCGGCCGACCCGGACGCCAGCGCTAGGTCTTCCATGAACGCTACCCACCGACGAGGTGTCTGATCCCTCACGCAGCGCCTCCACCCCGTTTCTTCACTCTCCACCTGTAAGCTTCCTTGTTGTTTCTGTATTCTCGCTTGTACTTTTATGGTTTGCCTAAACACTGGCCGGTTCTGTGGCCGAGACGCGCTAACACAGAGCTGTGTCGTTTGTCAGTAGCGACAACGAGTGACTAGCCTCGTGCCGCAAATGTCTGCCTAGTCGTACGCAGTGGGGTATGAGCTTGGATGCGATACAGGGTGGAGGTTAGCGGGGTGGCAGGTCACGTCGGTCCGAGGCCGGCGTGGGGTGTTGCGAGGGGCGTGTCGTGGGCAGCACTCTGGAAGCGGCAGCCGAGGCCGACGCTGCGAACGGCGCGCGTGTTGGGGGCGGCATGGCAGTGGTGGGCATACCAGTAGCAGCGGTAGGCATCGCCGTCCCGCGGCCCAGCACGCGTGCGGTGGGAACGCCCATGCTGCCCATGTTGCCGCTGGTCCCGCCGAGCGCGAGATTGGTCGCCCTGCGGGTGTCAGAGGCACCGCTGCCGGGCGTTGCAGTGGCCAAGCCGGTAAACACCTGCGGACTACCGGACGGCTGATCGTCCCAGACCCAGCCGAGGCCACCAAAGGGGAAGTGCTGCACTACCACCTTTTTGTTGAGACACTCGGCCTGGTACATCTTGAGCATGCCCGAGTAGACCTTGATCCAGTTGGGGACTGAAGTCGAGATGTCGTGCAGCAGCGGGCTATGTTCGTGAAAAGGGCCCCGCTTCAGCACCTGGATCCGGAGCAGAGATGAGAGGTAAAGGTTGGGCAGAGCTAGCTCGCTTCCCTCGCTTTCTTTCGAAGGCACGAGCAGGGTTGCCGGTATCCTGACAGGGGTAGAAACTAGAGCTGCTGGGTCGCGTGGGCCAAGCTGTTGCAGGACGGTCTGGTCGGCAGATGCGGAGACGATCGGCATCGGTCTGAGGCTGGACTGCTGCCGGAGCTGTGCGGCACCAATGACATAGGGGAGGAACTGGAAGTCGTCCAGTCCCCACACGCCGTGCGAGCCAGCTGGCTCCAGTCCGTACCGGTCTTGGATGCGCCAGACCAGCGTTAGGTAGAGCGGAAAGATCTCGAGACCGATTTGCTCCTCCACCTCTGTTGGCAAGGTCTGGTTATCACCATCTAGGACGCTCTCGGGATGCCCCCCTGCAGCACTTTGGAAGAAGGAAAGGCGGTAGAGCAGGCAAAGCCAGGCAAAGAAGGCGAATTCATGCCCGCTGCCATAATCGATCCTCACAAAGCTTCCGAACGAGTCCAGAAGGTAGGTCCTAAGCTCTGGAATGACGGGGTATAATGGCTCAGGAAGCAGGTCTCTGTGCAGTTGATCAACGCGTTCTTCCAGACGCGCGCCCCAGTCACGGAAAGCGAGGTTGCCAAAGCGCTGCGGCTTGCTCTGCGGCTCAATCTGATTGGTCCACGAGTCCAGCTCGTATAGCAGACCGACTAACCTCAGCATGGGACTCAGAACGTCATCGGCGGCGACGGCCGCATCTTTGCGCGGCGGGGGTGGGAGTCGAGTCGGCTTTCCTACGCAGGCTTCGCATATGCGCTGCAAAAAGAGAATATAGATTGAGTAAGCTTCCGATCGAATCCACTTGGCGGTCTCCTGTTCGGAATGGATCTTTTTGGTGGGCGTGGATATCTTGGCGAGCGTCTCTTTGTTCAGCTCGATCCTCGGTAACGTAGGCAGGGATTGCTGTCCCAATATTGCTGCCGTGGCGGTATTGCTCGGTAGCATCTGCATTGGCTGGGCTGTCTCTCGGGCGGACTGACCTCGGCGAGCCTCAGCAGAGCCCAGCGCCGGAGGGACGGGTGGCATGGCAGCACCTCACTTCTGCACCTGCGCAGTTCGCCTTGCGCTGTGTATAGCAGATCGGAAAGCCAGTCTACGATCCAAAAATGGTTCTCACTGGCAGTACAGCCGTATGTAGCCAGCCGCGGACCACTCACACTGTGACTGTGTGTTTGTGTGGCTGTGTGACTGAGTGGCTGTGTGACTGAGTGGCTGTGTGACTGTGTGATGTGGTGATGGTGGTTGGGGTGGCTAAAAAAGCCGTGGTCTGTGTGGAGGTGTCAGATATCGGAACTGCCCGCGGAATCACAAATTGTGATGTGATGGTAGCGTTTCGCTGAAGCCGCTGCTGATCTCTAGGCAGACTATGTGAGGTATACGTCCGATTCCCAACAGTGTTCGCCGTGATTGGCGTCATGTCGACTCAGCATTGGCTGTGATCTTGTCGAAATGGAGCAACCGCGCTGGACGAGTTCCAGAGTGGCTCAGCTGCGCACGCAACCATCTCCTGCCGCTACATGCTCTTCAGCTTCCAGCTCGAACAGCAACACGGCCGCCGCCAGCACTGTTACCCCTTGGCACAAGCAGAGCGAAGCGGCAAAGGGCTCTGGGACAAGCCGCTGGGCCTCTGTAGCCGCATCCTCGACCACCGCCAACCAGAGCGCCACGGCCTCCGTCTCTGCGCCGTCTGTAAGCGCGTCAGCATGGCGCTCGTCCTCTTCCGGTCCTTCGTCGCGCAGTGTCGCAGCCGGGTCATCGAGCTCGCGCTGGGCTGCAGCTCCGACGCAAGCTTCGCCGGGTGCCTTCGACGCTTCTGTGGCGAGTGGGCGGACGCCGCCGGTCAGCAGAGCGGCTCCGTCGAGGTCGCCGGCTACTAGTCCTGCTGCCGGGCTTAGAATCCGCGATGCCGCCAAGCCGTTGGGCGGCAAGAGGCTCGACCGCATGGCGCTGCTAGCTTCCCCTTCGCGCGGCCTCGACTCGTCGGCGGATCTGTCAGACGAGCTTGTCGCGCAGGGGAGCATGGACCTCACCTCGCACGACGTGCAGCATGAATTCCGCCATTACATCTCTGAGCAGCTGCTCACCAAGGTGCTGCCGCTCTTGTCGCACCCCTCCGCGACCCTGCTCCCGTGCCTGGACGTGTCGCAGTACGTCCCAGCGCCTCTGCCGCACGCCAGCAACGCGAGGCCGATGGCCGGTCCATCGAGCAGCACATCGGCCGCGCCAAGCCCGGTCGAGGAACTGCAGCAGATCCTGCTCCAGACACGCAAGCTCAGGGAAGCGGTGGTCGCGTCGCGCCGTGTGGACGCCTTTGCCGTCGACGTATACGAGCTTTCGGTGTGCGTAGCCATGCTGTGCATGGATGCGCCGCAGCTGTCGGCGTGTTTGCCGCGGTTGGTCAACGAGCTGTATCCGCAGGTCGTCTGTGCGCACTCTGCAGTCGACCGCGACTGCCACCGCGACATGCAGCCTGTGCTCGAGCGGCTCGGCCCTACGGCTGCACGCCGTAAAGAGGCCACCTTGCCCGTGCCCGAGCAGGAGCGGCGTGGACGAGCAGCGAGCCTTGTGCTGCTCCAGATCCTGTGTCTGGCGGGCAAGGCTACGCGCCTGGGCCAGCACGCCGCCGCGCCCTCTAGCGCGCCGGCTGCTTTCACCGAGACGACCGCAAGCGCGCTGAGAGAGTACCGCGCCTCGCGAGACCGGCTGCTGGAGCAGTACGGGCCGTCGCTCCAGCCGCACGTCGACTTCTGCGACCACGTATACGCGGCGATCATGCGGGCCGACACTTTCCTTTTCTCCCGGCTCCTGGCTGCGGGCGCCGTCTACAGCATCGATCTCTGGCAGTGGCTGCTCCTGCTCCAGGCGGTCCCCACGCTGCGCGCCCGGGCGTGGGTCGTCGCGCGCAAGGCCTACATGTACCTGCCCATCTCCCACGCCCTGGCGCTCAAGCTCCAGCCCGGCGCTGTCACCCCAACGGCGCAACTGCGCTCCACTTCCGGCTACCTCGTCCGCCTGCTCCTCCTCGGCACCGATGCGCTTCCTGCCGCGGACGGCGACGCCGCCGGGGGGATGGGCTCCCCCACGACCGCTCGGGACAGCAGCTCAAGGGGCGCCGAGGAGGAGACGCCCGACACGTGGGATGCGGGACCGGAGCCGACGGCCGACGTTCAAAGCCTGGCCGAGCAGCTGGCTGCCTCGACGCTCGACCCCACAGCAGGGCCGGTCGAGGAAGCGCGGCTGCACGCCTTCCTGACCGCCGAGTTTGGAGGCGCGGCACCGGCGGCGGCCAGGATCATCAGCATCAAAGAGGGTCTGGCGATCAAGATCCGGTAGCAGCACTCTCTCACGTCACGGGCGCTCACGCAATGGCATAGAATATGGTAGTATCGCGGCGCGAACGCAGGCGGGGGCATCGAGCTTGACGTAGTAGCGAGCTGGACGCAGAAGCGAGGCTGCGCTAGGCCTGTGAGTTGACGAAATCGAGTGCGTCTTTGGAGCTCTGTGAGCGGGGAAAGAAGGGCGGGTGGGACGTCAGCGTGTGCGCGCATGCAGCGCGTTGGGGAGATGCCTACCTGGGGCGGCTTGACGCTGATGGCGACGAGGGCGAGTCTTCCGTGTTTGTCGATGACGAAGTGGCTGCGGCGAGTTTTGTCAGCCGAGCCGGTGAGGAGCTTGATGAGGCTGCGGGAGGGGTCGGAGAGGAGGGTGTAGGGGAGGGCGAGTTTGGCGTGCCAGGCGGCAAGGGCGGGGGGTGGGTCGTTGGAGAGGCCGTAGATGGTGTAGCCTGTGGCTTGCCAGTGGTGGGCGGCGTCGCGGTAGAGTTTGGCCTGGGTGGTGCAGCCCGACGTGTTGGCACGGGGGTAGCTGGCGACACAGGCGTTAGCGGGTCTCGATGCAGGCGCGGTCGTCCGACTTACGTGAAGATTACCGCACAGCGCAGCATGGCGACGTCGACAGCCGTCCCGTCGTGCGCCGTCAGCGTCAGCGCCGGCAGCGTATCCCCCACCCGCAACACCCCAGCCTCCGCGCTGACCACCTTCGCCTTCTTCACACCCCCTCCTCCCCCGACAGCCTTCCGCTTCACAACCCCCACCGCCCCCACCCCCGCCACTCCCCCTCCCGCCGAACCGCCTCCCTTGGTCGCATTGCGCGCGCTGCGCCGAGGTCCGTCACTGTCCATCGCGCTTCAGCCCGGTCAGGATACACTAGCACAGAAGGCAAGCCGCATACGCCACAATACCCCAACAGCATCCGACCCGGCGCTCGACGGCAAGCTCGGCAGGCCTGCCACTACGGCGAAAAACACAATAATCACGTATCCCAGCGGCTCAAACACTCGCACGAGACAGGGCAGACGAGACGCTAGGATCTGATAAGGGGACCGGAGGCACATACCGGGTGAGGGAACGTTTTCCGGGTCAAAGATGCCGAGGCAGATGCTGCTCATGCTGGTACGATAGAATACAGAATATGGGCGAGGACGGCCAGAAATGGGAAAGCGCGATCCGGGGCCTTTGATCACATGTCAAGACGATGTGTCAGGACGACGAGCCTTTCATGTTGCTCAGCAGATTACGGACAAGGCCTCGTTTGCCGCTTGAGGTGTTGTTGTTGTTGTTGTTGGCATGCGGATTCAGGTGGTGGTGTGGAGACGCAGGTTCATCGGTCGACCATCGGCTTCGTTCGTCTCCGCTACGGCGCGAAACGGCGTTGTAAGGGTGCGTAGACGAAGAGGTGGCGCTACGGATCATATTCAAGCTAGGCCGTCGAAATCCGTCCCAACGGCCTGGTGCTGCACTCTGCTCGTCGCTGAGGCTGGACTGCGAACCGGCATGTCCTGTCATCGCTAAGCTGGGTGATAACAGACCATTCAGGCTGCTTTTGCTGGACGTGTGCGATGACAGAGCGCCAGCATTCATGGAATCTTTGCGAGGAGGCAGAGGTGAGGGAACGAGACCAGCGCTACCGCCGATTGTCGTCGCTGGAGACCGTTCCTGTCTCGCCAAGGTATAAGAAGAGAGCTCAGTAGGCATCGACGGACTGTGGCGATGGATACTTCGGGGGGACGGCAAGATTCCATCGGAGCCCTCAGCGCCGTGGCTGGTAAGCACAGGCGTCTTAGGGTCGTCTTCCCCTTCCGCTACGACCGTTTCTACGGCTGCCGACCCGGTCCTTATGTGATCCTTAGCTGGCAATGGAGGGGCCCTCTGCTCGCGCAGCGTTTCCTCGCTAGGCCGCCGATGGCTGTGTGTGGGGCTAGGAGCTTGTTTTGTGGCTTCTAATGTCGGCTCATCGAATTCGGCCAAGGGCTCGCTGTGACCCGTCCTTGATATTTGATCTTGTGTGAGAAAAGGTGCGTCCAGGCCCTGGGTGGCCGATTCAGGCGACTCGGCCGTTTTCATATCGTTGGCGGGAAGAGATGGGCGCGGCGCATCCAGAAAGAGGTTCCTCAGGCTCGCTTGCTTCTTTGGAATGATGGTTTTCGTGATGCTCTTGGACCTTTCCACACCAGCTGTAGGTGCCCCAAATTGGCCCGGTCGTTGCAAGTCCTGCATTTCGGTTCCTTCGCTACTGTGCGGCCTCCGGGAGAGGCGTCGATTGTAGGATTGAGCAGCGGTAGCCGGATAGTTGGACGTACGGATTTCGCTGTTAATTTGGCTGTCTGACTCTAAAGACCCTCGCACTTGCGATTTGGAGGGTGACAGATCTTCGCTGACACTCGGCAGCTTGGCTCTTAGCGCAGCGTTGCTACCTCTGGCACTTAGACTTGGAGAGGGGCCCGTTCTAGCCTCGCCGGCGCGCTTTCGCTCCAGAGAGAGCGCCTCGCCATAGGCCGCGAGCTGTGCAGCCAGCGATGTGCTGGTGCCGTTCGCGTTATCTGCGAAGAAAGATACGTCCTGGTTGAGAATAGCTTGCGCTTGCTCAGCGGCGCTGAGATAAGTCGAACGGAGTGACGAAGTGGATGTCCTGCTAGCAAGGCCTTCATTGGCCGTGACATTCCGACTGGGTTGCGGAACAGCAGGTGGTCCAAGCGAGGGCTTTAGTGGAGCACCAATTTCCTCTGCGATTGAGAGGGCCTGATAGTTTGCTGCCAATTCTGGGGAATTACGAGGGCCGAATTCTGCCACCGCGGTATTCGTACCACCTCCTGATTGCGACCCTGCGCTTGCGGAAGAGAGATTGCTTCCCGACCTGTTGCGTCCCGGTCGGAAATTGTTGAAGGCCAAAGCCGGGCTTTCTCTACCTGATGTACTTGTCGAACTGGAAAACCTCCCCGTACATCCGTCGTTGCCATGAGATCTCTGTCGAAGTGCCGTCATGCTTCTCAATCCGGCTGGCAGATGATGTACGTCATGATGCTCCCCGGCATCATCTACGTGCAGCGGTGGTTCGGGCTGATCGAGGAATTCCTGTGTATCATCTGCATCGCTCGCTTTATTGTGCAGAGAGGCCACGGCGTTATTGTGCACAACAAATGCGACTGAGCTTGGCGTGCTGGTAGAACGGCCGCGGGGAACGCCGCCATGGCCGTCATTGAGGGTATCATGGCTAGAAGCACGATCCGAATCACTGCCATAACTTGCTTGCGAGGCCGAGTCACTCCTGAAGGGCTCCACGCCCTCCTCCCCAGTCTGCACGGTGCGGCGGTCGGTCGTTCTTGTGCCGGTGGACGACGTCGCAGAGGTAGAAGAAGATGGAAGTACTCCCGAACTCTTTCCACCGATAGCAAAGGCACCTCGCAACAAATCCAAGGACGCATTGCTTCTGCCTCGGGGACGGACGTCACCCCCGGCCGGATGAAAAGCAACTTGATCATTGGAACTAGACCTTGCGCGCGTTGTAGGCTCAGTCCTATGTGTAACCGAACCTGACAGGGACGACGATGAGGATGGACTGCGAAGTCGATGCTCCAACATTGGCACTGTGGCTTCGGACCTTGAGCTAGCTAGTCGAGGCTGTGTGAAGGATGTTTGAGTCGACGGTGCGGTGGTTGGCTTGCGAAAGTCGATGTCATCGCTAGAGCTCTCGCCAGTTGTGTTACGTCGGTAATCGCGTGCAGATAATAGAGGCGGCGGCCGATGATGGTCAAAGGACTTGCCGGAGGCGCGCATTGGCTGGGTCAATGCATCGAGATTGATACTGCTGCTGCTGCTGCTGCCGTTTACGGCATCCGTCTGACCGAATTGATTACTGGAAACGGATGAGGTACCCGCTGGGTTGGAGGTACTCGTCGCCTTTTTCAGCATGTTTGATAAACTACGCTTGCCAGCCAGACGGTGCGGCTTTTTCCCTGGACTGAGTGAGGCACCGTCACTCAAGGCATGCGGAGTGATGCTGTTGGGAGGGCCAGCACCACCCAATGCGGCCCGGATGGAAGCGGCGGGATGAGCTGCTCTCTCCATAATGGACGGTAACGACGGGCGCCGCCGGGATTCGCGAGGGCTGCCATGGGTAGATGCCGCGGAAAGGTTTGGTGTAGTCGCCGGGCCGAGTGTAGACTCCGAATTAGGTTGAGGCTCAAATGAGCCTGAGCCCAAGCCTGACCCAGATTCGTCTGCCTTGACGTTCGAGGTGAAGCTGTGGGTCGAGGTGACGGTAGGCAAAGGCACGTGTGCGGATGTTATCGGGGTAGGCAGGTTGGCCGTGGTCGGTAGAGGTGGCGTCGAGGTGGACTTTGTCTGGGCTCGCATGTTCGGATTAGAGTTGGTCTTTAGAAGCGGCGTTTTCTTCGGTGTTGTGCCGGAACGGTGACCATAGGGCTTGGATCTGCCAATAAGTGTCTCGTATGATGATTGTGAACGGACAGAGCCCAAGGCGGGTGTGATAGATGGTTTTGTGACAGGGTTAGCGTCGGATGAGAGGGAAGGGGACGGACCTGGGTTGGTGGAAGAGGTTGCCGAGCCAGCTGCAGCGTAACGGATATAGCCAGCGGGACCGAAGGCGAGATCACCGCTGACGGTATCGCGAGATTCGACCATACCTGCTAAACCGTTGGAGCCGTAGGCGGAGATCCAGGAGCGGATGAGATTGGCTGTCTCTTGGTGGCCATTACCAAGGGCCAAAGCTTCTGGAACTACACCGTCCTTGTCGGCGGCTGCTGGGCGTGCTCCCGCTTCGAGCAGGACACGCACGATCTCCAGATGGCCGTTGGCCGCGGCAAAATGAAGAGGGGCGGAGCCCTCTGCACCTGGCCCGCTGGAGCCTTTGCTTTTGAGACGCACGGCATTAACATCGGCACCATGGTAAATGAGCATGCGGACGGCCTGCTCGCTGCCTCCTGAGCATGCGGCGTGAAGCGGAAAAATACCATTGAGATTGCTGTTGGCGGGCTGACCATTCTCCAATGCGAACTTAACCAGACCGATGTTGCCTGAAGCAGCAGCCCCGTGGAGGCCAAGATTAGGATGTGTGGTCTCACCTTGGCTGGAGGAAGCACCGTGGCCGCTATGGCCGACGGCCTTCAAGGTGGTGCGGCTCACAGCGTTCCTCAACATGATCGAGCGTAGCCAATGCTAGGTGGCGGCCGAGGAGCGCAGAGCCAAGGAGGATTTCCTGTTTGCTTTCTCCTTGAGCCTTGATGCCGTTTAGATACGAATCATGTGGAGAGCAGCATAGCTTGTCGATGTTGTCGAAAGAGTGCCGATCGTTGAAGGACAGAGGCGTAGCGCAGAGTTAGGATAAGCGTGTTTGCGACCAACGCTGGCACTAAGAAAGAGCTAGTAGCGCAAGCGTCACTTAACGGCAGGATGCTCAGATCATAGGCTGGCCCACTACCGGGACCGATGATCACAGACGAGGGGCGAGTTGTCCGAGGCGGCGTAAGCTGACAACCGTCGTCAACGCTTTACCCTTGATGGATCAGCTTGGGCGACGTTACTGTATCGAAGATGAGGCTGATAGATGCCCAAGGACGGGACTGAGCAAATGGTGGCGAGCGTATGCGTTATGGAGCAAAGGAGCAAAGGAAGTTGGCTGCTGAGTTAGGCAAGGCCGAGAATGCAAAGGGATACGATCGGCCCTGTCCGATGGCGATATCTAGTCACGGCTAACTCAAACTTAATCACAGTCACACTTCACAGAATCCCAAATCGAATCACAAATGCAGTCACAAGTGACAGTACACCGGGATGGAAGGTGGAGATATCCGAAAAGGCCACCGACCGAACCCAGTTGCCGCATCCCTATTTCACTTGACGGACTCATACTCAACTAACACAACACGACATATAAGCTGCTCCCTCACGCTTGCTCTGCGCCAAGCGATTACAGGATCCGGCCAAAGTCACATTTTGTTGCTATTGGCAAGTTTGTGTCCAGATGCAGAACCTTTGAAGCCGCCTTATCCATGGAAGCGACTAATGGATGCTTGACTGTCGCCTTGTTACAGTAGCGGCTTGAGCGATGATGCTCACCGCCTGGGCGGTGGGACAAGTTACGAGTTCATTAACAGCCGTCTCATAGACACAAGCCTGACGCTGTCTCTACGATGCGAGCTACAAAAGCGGCGTCTGATTCAATAGCAGTCTGTTTGACAGAAGCTTGCTGCTGTCTAAGCAAAAGCCTTCCTTCAAGAATCGCTCAGGCGCCAGTCGCGATACCAGCTAACGTACGGCTGTGGCATGGTGGCAAGACGATCTTATACACAGCGAGACTGCCCCTAAACCGATTCAACGAACACTGTGGTTCTTAGGGTGGTGATGATGCACTGGATAAGGAGAGTACAGCTGGAGCCAAGAATTCAAGCTTATCCCCCAGTCATCCAATCACAGAAACCGCGCCCTGCATCAGCCTCTATACCACGCAGTCATTAATTATCGTTTCCTACCTGCTTCGCATTCTAGGTGCAGAATGAGCGGGCAGACTTGTGCGTATGAGCTATGTATGAGCTATGCCACGTCTCTTTCCGTTTCCCCGCCGCCTAGGAGCCACGCGCATGCAATTTCTGCCTGCGTCCGAGGCTCTGCTGCAGGCTTGCTCATGCCGTTGACGGAATCGCTGCTGAGCAAGAGAAAGGCTTGTAATGCCACTCGCAACCTGAAATAGGATAGGACCCTACGGTTATGAAGACGGTTGGCTGTACAGGTCAAGGTGTAGGCAGCTCGGTAAGCACCCGACTGAAATTGGACCCTTGAAAAGCGTGTAACAAAGGTTTCGCGTGGTAGGTGTCATTATTGTTGTAGTCATGAACACGGCCAAGACTACGTTGCTTGTGCTGAGTCCCCACGCACTCCACGGATATGAGACAACCTGTGATAAGTGCAATGTCCAATGTTGTTGTGACCCCTCATCCCATTCGGCCATTATTTTTGGTCTGTGGTCGTTACAAGCGCCACAAGATCACCTTTGTTCCAGGTTGATACCATATACGGTAGTCATCTCGACGATCTCGAGACTGCGACTGGCTTCGCTTACCACCCTCGAACTGACGGCGTCGACTACAGCGAAGGAGATCCGCGGTCCACTCACCAACCCGTTGCTGCTCCTAGGTGCACCTCGCAGCCTTAGTGGAGCGACAGCCGTGCAACAACAAAGCCACATGCAGCTCCTCATACAGGCACTCTCGTTACATTCTTTCTGCTGCGGTCTTTTTCACCAACTCTCGGAGCCCGGTTATACTAGGTACTGCGAGTACCTTTGCGGCGGTGTACCTACCGTTTTCGCGCATCGCCGCTTCTTTTTGGTAATGATGTCTGAGGCGCAGCGCAAGGTCAGCGGTTCCGGCTCTCCTTCTGGCTCTTCTCCTCGCCTCAGCCCGCGCAACAGCACCTCAAAAGAAGCCAGCAGAGAGAAGGACGGTGTAAGTGGGCGGATGGCAAAAATGAGAGCAGCCATGCACATAGGTTCCGTCTACGATGACTGGCCAATGTACTCAGCCAGCGGTGATGACTATATCGTCGGTGATGTGATAGGTAAGCAGACTACATCCACGCCCTCATCCTTGTTCCGTAAGCTGACCGAAATTCTGTTTCCATACCCGCTTATCAGGTTTCGGAGCCTCCTCCGTAGTACATCAGGGCATCTTCAAGCCGCTCGGCAGGGCCTGTGCCATCAAGATCATCGATCTGGAAGCTTATGGAAGGGACACGGAAGAGCTTCGTCGCGAAACTCAACTCATGTCGTTATCAAAGCACCCCAACGTGCTCCGAGTCCGAGGTTGCTGGGTGCAAGGTGCCAAGCTTCACATTGCCACCCGTCTCATGAGCAGCGGCTCCATGCTTGACATCATGCGGTATTCAAGCCCTGATGGATTCGACGAAATCGTCATTGCTACCGTTCTCAAGCAAGCACTCGAGGGCCTCAATTATCTGCACATCAACGGTTGGCTTCATCGCGACCTCAAAGCGGCCAACATCTTGGTCGACGAGGACGGTACCGTCCTGTTGGGTGACTTTGGTGTCGGCGTCTTTGTTGGTGACACCGACAAGTCCTCAGGCTCTGTCTTGTGCGAGGGTAAGCGCAAGAGCTTTGTGGGGACCCCTTGCTGGATGGCCCCGGAGGTTATTGAACGCAAACATTACGGTACCAAGGCCGACATCTGGAGTTTCGGCATCACAGCCTTGGAGCTCGCTCAAGGAAGGGCTCCCAACTCCAGGCTCAATCCCGTCAAGGTGCTCATGCATACCATGCAGGATGAACCGCCCAAACTGGACCGGGAAGGAGGTGCGCACAAATACTCGAAACTGCTGGACGATTTCGTCCGCTCATGCCTGCAAAAAGATCCGGAAAAGCGGCCTACAGCCGAAAAGTTGCTCTCCCACGGCCTTTTCAAGCAAGCCAAGCCTCCCAAGTACCTCATCACCGCTATCCTCGCGGGGCTCCCGCCGCTGGCGGCTAGACAGGAGCGAAGACGCATGGCCTCGGTTCATTCCACGCAACACCATCTTTCCTGGGACTTCGATTCGATTCACAGCCGCACCACAACGCCCAATTTGGAGAGAATAGACCCATTTCGCAATTTCACTGGGGTTGTATCGCTCCCGTCACCGCACGGCTCAGTGCGGTCCACCAAACTTGTGTCTTACGATGGACAACACGTCATGGCTACAGAAGAGGACAGCCATAGCTTGCGACATTGCTTCGAAAGCACCGATGAATCGCCCAAGAAAGAACAATTCTCACAGAACAGCTTCGGTCGACGTCGAAATCGGTCCATCGGAGCCATTTCTCACCGCAAGTCGGTCTCGTTTGAAGGGGTAGACGACCATAATGGTGAACAGGACCTATTTGAAAGCACCACCTTGGCTCCGATCGGCGAGAAGAGCTCACCGACGGCGGGGGCTGTCCCGGCTAACGACGAGGTACCTATGCTGAAACTCTCCTCCGAGGCGGTATTCGGCACCGAAGCAAGCGGCTCGAACCCCGTCAAAATCGCAGGAACGCCGCACAGACCGGCGAGTGTCGGCTCGGAAACATCGTCGTCCCCCAAGGCGTCGGTCTCCACGCCTGGGACTTCGGCTCCGTCGTCGGTAACAGCTGCTGAAGCAGAGCAGGCGAAGCCGGTCAGTCAAAGCATGCTGATGCTGCAGCGAACCGTCAGCAAGCTTCGGACCGGCAATGACGAAGGTAGCCCCGGAGCTCAGGGTAAATCCAGCATGCGAGATTCTGTGTTTGGCAAGTTTTTCAGAAACGGCGCCCATCGAAAAGAAGGCTGAGCCAAGTAGCAGTCGAGAAGAAGCCTGAACCTAGCAGCAGAACCATCCACCATCCACCATCCGAAGCAGAAGCCATCCGCCTCAGGCCCTCCTTCCGACCTCATTTCTCCAGCATTGTACTCTTAGCATACCCGAATCGCCACCATGCCCCAGCGATCGTCGATGCGCACAGCCCGTCTAATCAGCCACAGTGGTGTCTGATTCAATGTGGCACGCACTTTGACTGTTTTCTCTGCGTTGTCCGCTCCGGTGCCAGTGTGGCAAGCACGATCTGACGGCCGTAAGACCGGTCTTGGCACAAGGCAGCCGTAGGTGCCGGCGCCGTTCTTGAGGATTTTATGCTTCTCCTCCACCTTCTTTGTATTGAGGATGCGCACGGCCTTCCAAAAAAAACTCTCTCACTAACTGCCTGTATTAGCTTCCGTACGGTTCCCTTGCGCTCTCCGCACCGTCCTTACCGCCACGTCTTTTCCGCATCAAGGTTTGCGGCGAAGCAGTCGAGAAACGCCGGTGTGCAGTATGGGCGTACCTTCGCTCGCATCGAGTTTGGCGCTGCCGGTGGCGACGTCGTTTGCGGGGGCGCAGACGCTGTGGTGGCCGTGCGCGGCGGCGGGGGGCCCGCGGGTGGTGCTGCTCTTCTTGCCGGGGAATCCGGGCCTGTCGTCGTACTACATCCGCTTTCTGCACTCGATCTACACGGCGGAGGCGGTGAAGGGGGCGGTCGAGATCGTGAGCGTCTCGCAGCGGGGCCACGCGCCGCTGCCCGGGGTGGGTGACAATGCGGTGTGGGGCGACAACGCGCGCAACCAGAAGCAGGCGAGCAAGGGATACGGCACCACGCTGCAGGACCAGCTACGCCACAAGATCGCCGCGCTCGACGCAGTCCGTGCCATGTACCCGGACCGGACGAAGACCAAGATTGTGCTCGTCGGCCACAGCATCGGCGCCTGGATGGCGGTGCAGGTGCTCCAGCAGCGGCCCGACGCCGTCGATGCGGTGCATCTGCTCTTCCCCACGCTCGCCTGGATCGGACGTACGCCCAGCGCGCGCCGGCTGCGGCTGCTTCTCGCGCCCGGCGTCGCCTCGCTGGTCCTGCCCCTGCCGCTCTTCTTGCTGTCGCTCCTGCCGCTCTTCCTGCTGGTGCGCCTGATCAGCATCTTTGCAGCACAGCCGGTGCCCGCAGCACGCGCGACCGCCGAGCTGCTCACCACACCTGGCGCCGTGCAGAACGCGCTCAAGATGGCAAGCGACGAGTTTCGCACACTGCAGGGCCTGGACCCAGCCACCATCGACGCCGTGCTGGCGTTCACCAGCGACGAGAGGAAGGGGTTCGTTCGCTCGTACTGGGCCGCGGCCGAGGCGGACTCGTGGGCGCCCGGGTGGATCCGCTCGCAGGTCGAGGCGGAGCTGCACCTCCAGCGCGTCCACCTCCCTGCCTCGTCCGCGCTGGGCCCGACCGACGGCGCAACCCCGCGCCCCTCCGCCCGCGCCCCACAGCCGCACACGCGCACGCGCAGCTTCTCCGTCGCCGAGTACCGCTCCTCGCCCGGCTCGGTTCCCGACCTGCGCAACGCCAAGGCCATCCGCAGACCCAACGGCGAAATCGTCATCGAGGCCCAAGTCATCGACACCAGCAGCGACGAGCAGGACGACGCCGCCCCCGGCCCCCGCAGCCGCGCCAGGAGCTTCCACCACGGAAGAGCCAGAGCAACCACCACCCACTGCCGCATCGGCATGCCCCACGCTTTCTGCATCCGCCATTCCGAGGACATGGCCCACATCGTTGCCCACTGGATCAGCAACGACCACCTCCACCATGCCGCCTAGAGCCGCACAGCCAGAGCCACCCCCCTGTATATAGCAACCCACGCAAACACCGCCGTAAGCTCCGGGGCCTTTGCCCCTCCTCCGCTCGCATGGCGCAGCACGCCCCGGCCAGTGTGGTGTGGCCTTTCGTCCACAGGCTCCCCGCTCCCGTTGCAGCGAGTTGGGATGTGCCAGTGAGGAAGGAATGGATTCATTTGCGTTGCGCGTGTCGTGTTGAGCGAAAGCAGAGCCATGCAGGCAAGGTGGACGCGCTGCGAGCTGCCATTTTCGCTTTGGCACGCCTAACCGCAGCGCACTCAGCCCGGCGCGAAGAAGCGCGCACCAGGCAACCCATCCACCGACGTCCTTCGCCTCGTCGTCCACCATTGTCACCCCGTCACCCCGTCACATTCTCACATCCTCATATCATCACGCTGTCGTATCACCGCGTCGTCACATCGTCCCATCTTGCATCACACCATCCCACGGTCACATTGTGATTGTCCGCGGCGCCTGCGCTATTCCAACGGCACTGCCACGACCATTCGAAGCTTCTTGTCAGGTCGCGCCGCCTGCGCTCCGTGCGGATCCATACTTCGTCACCCGGCCGAGGAAGCGCGTTGTCCGTTGACTCGCCGCCGAGATGTCTGCCGATGTAGCGGCGGAAGCGGCGCCTGCCAGTCCGCTCGCCTCTTCTGGCGACGACGATATCCAGATGCTGGACGCCACTGGCCAGGCTACTTCCGGTGCTGACCGCCCACAACAGGCGGAGCCCATCGATGCGGCGGCGCAAGGAGAAAAGGCAGAGCAACAGCCCGAGGAGGAAAAGGAAGAGGAAAAGGAGGACGGGGAAAAGGAGGAGGAAGAGGAGGAGGAGTACGAGATCGAGCACATTGTCAGCCATGCAGACGAGCTGATTGATGGGCAGATGTCGTATTTTGTCAAGTGGCAGGGGTATCCAGAGTCGGAGAACACGTGGGTGTTTGAGAGCGACATGGGGGGTGCGCAGGAGATGATCAAGGAGTACTGGGCCAAGATGCCCAAGAAGCAGCTCAAGAAGATGGGAGCGCGGGGGGGGAAGAAGGGCAAGCGGACCAGTTCGGTTGGCGTGGGGGCGTCGGGGGGGGATGTGGGCGCGGGGGCGATGCGGCGGAGCAAGCGTGCGCGGTCGGTGCGCGTGTCGCCGTCGGGGTCGGAAGCGTCGGAGGGGGGGGCGGCGGATGCGACGCTGGCGCGCATCCGGGCGGACACGACGCTGGACGAGGCGCAGCGCCAGCTGCTCGAGCGCCAGCATCTGCGCGCGCTCGAGATCGACCGCATGCGCAAGAAGTACGCCCGCGTCCCCGACTGGGACCCCATCGTGGCCAAGGTGGAAGCCGCCGAGAAAATGCACTCGGGCAAAATCCGCCTCTTTGTCCGCTTCGACAACGGCGACCGCCTCGCGTTCGAGAGCATCGTCTGCCACCACCGCTGCCCGCTCAAGCTCCTCGAGTTTTACGAATCCAACCTCCGCTTCAAGCGCGCAGACGGCCCCGAGCACCACCGCGTCGAAACCCTCCGTGGCGAAGACGACGACCTCGAACTCCAGCACTGGGCCGCCTCCACCACCGACCCCACCGACCCCACCGACCCCGCTACTGCCCCCGCCCCCTCAAGCCCCCGCCCCCGCGACGACGCCTCCGCCAACGCCGAGCTCGTCTCCGCCGCGTCCGAGACCGCCGGCCCCGCCCCCCCCTCCACCGTCCTTGGCGACGCCGCACCGCCGCCCGACCCCGTCGCCGACCCGGCACCACCCACGACACACCCTCCCAGCAACGGTGCCGTGGCCGAACCAGCATCCCTGCCGACGACGCCGCTATAGGAACATAGCCCGCTCCCCCCTCCCCAACCCCTACCCCTCCCCTTACCCCTCTCCCTACCCTGTATCCTAGTCCGGCGTTCGCTGCACCCTTTGTCTAATCACAGGAGCGGCTGCCAGCATCCATCCACACGAATATGCCGAGCAGCTGGTCGAGGGACGCAGGAGAAAAGATCTGGATTCAGTAATCACTAGCAAATGCGGTGGACAAACAGCGGATGGCGTACAGAAGATTGGTATAGCGGGAGTAAGCAGGAGAGTGCATGCGAGCGAGCCACGGAAAGCGCAGAGAGCAGACGGAAAGGGAAAAAGAGCGAAAGTGCGTAGAGACGAGATGAGCAGGGCTCACCTCGACAAACGGGAGTGCGACAATAGTGTGAGCGAGACGCCGACGGTGCCACGATCTCCGCCGGTTCAGACGGGCGGCAGGGCGTGTGTAGCGGTGGAAGCGGGGCCGGCTTCGGGCGGTCGCGGGTCGCCTGCTGGGAAGGTGGTGGAGCCGGCCTGTGCGCGGGGCGCAGCAGCTGGTGCGGCTGTCGACGAGCCCGGCTGGGCAGGAGCGAAGCACCAGACTTTGATGTCGCCGTCGTCCGAGCCACTGACGATCTTGTCGTCGCTGAGGCTGACGCAGGTGACCGCGCCCTTGTGGCCCACGAGCGTGTTCTGGCAGAAGCCCGTGTCTCGGTCCCAGATCTTGATGGTCCGGTCGTGCGAAGCCGACACGATGCGCAGCTTGTCCACGTCCAGCGACCATACACCTTCGACGTGTCCAAAGAGGGTGCGGATACACCGCCCCGTACGCACATCCCACACCTTCAATGTGTTGTCTAGCGAGCCCGAGATCAGAACGGGTCGTGGCTTGGACTGCAACGGAGACCGGCGCTTGGTGTCACTGCCACCGCTGTTGCCTGGGCCAAGGCGATGCTGATCATCGCTTCGTTCACCGACGGGCTCTGAGCCGGTCGAAAAGGGGTCCAGGTCGCCCATTTCGGCGTCTATAGGTAGAGGATCGACAAGACCAGCCGCCTGGAGACGCTCTTGAACCTTTAAAAGACTCGGATCAATCTTGCGACGACGACGATGCGAAGTACTACGCGCCTGGCTGCCGTTACTGCCTCCGAAACCGGATCGACGCTCCGGTTCTCCTACGGCCGCTTGATAGAACCGTTCTGGAATACCAGGAGCGCCCGTGTTGGATGCGCGACCGCCTGGCACGGCCGAGGGATTGCTGACGCAGCTGGACCCTGCGTCGATGGGAACATCATTGCTGCTGCCATTCAGAGCGCCAGTTTCGGCCGCGCTACGCAAGGGCGACGACTGCTGGCGGACAGGAGAAAGGCTGGCATGGTTCAGGAAATAAGACTCCTGGTCTTCGAGAGACAGCATGTCCTGATCTTGGTCGCCGTCCGCAGGTGCCCCTGCACCGCCTTGCGGATCTTGTTGAGTAGCTGCCGCTCGAACGGCTGTCTGGTGCTGACCATGATGATCCTCAGCGTTTGGTCCGCCTGCGGCCCCGCGGATGAGTTTGCGTACCGCTTCCTCGTCCATCATAACCAGCTTCAGACTCTGCACCTGGCCAACGTGGCCGTCGAAACTGAGCAGAGACTCGCGCAGTCCTAGATCCCAGAGTCGGATACTACCATCATCGGATGCCGAAAAGAGGAACGTGCCGGCAGCGGTGGGGTCCGGATCCTTGACCGAACAGGCGGGACGTCCTTCTCGAAGCGCTTGGCGCAATTGTTGTTGCCGCTTCTTCGCTGCGGGGCCGGTCCAGAGCGTGACGGCATTGACCCAGTCTCGGTGCCCTCGGAGCGTGTAACACTCGCCGGTGCGGAAGTTCCAGATTTTGATGTTGCTGTCAGCACTCCCGCTTGCCAGTGTATCTTCGTTGAAGTGCAAACACACGATGCCTTCGGTGTGGCCTTCGAGCGTCCTCATCAAGGCTCCGGTCCTCCAGTTCCAGATCTTCAGCGTACGGTCCATGGACCCAGTAATCAGCTTGGCTTCGTCGTACTGCAAACAACGGACGCCCCTAGTGTGACCCTCAAGGACCCGAAGCTGCTCTCCCGTCTCAAGGTTCCAGATTCGTGCGGTTCGATCGTAACTTCCGGTAATGATGACCGGAAAGGCAGGGTGTGCAAGATTCTCGTTGAACTGCAGACACATAATGCCATCGGTATGACCTGTGAGAGTGCGGGCCTGGTAGCGACCACGACGCCAGTTTCGCTCAATGGCCAGACGTTCGCAATAGACCGACTTCCACGGTCGCGTCTTTGGGATGCTCGACTGCGACGTACATGGAGTCGCCTCACCATTAAGGCCACTGCGCTGCTTTTTGAGCGGAGGTGCATTTGCATCTTGTTCGTGCATCGCCTCCATCTGCACATCGTGTTGTCCGGATAGGGACCTGCCATGCGGACGGCTCAACAAGCTAGGGCTTGAAGCGCGTGACCGTGACTGCTTCTCCAAAGCCGCAGCATTGGCGGCGGCGGTGATGCTGCGTTTAAGCGAACCAGATGAGTTGGTGGCATTGCAACCTGAGCCGTCTGAGCTGAGGTCCCGAGACTCAGGCGTGCCGAGCTGGACTGCAGGACCGGGCAGACGACGTCGGCGTTCGCTGAGCAGGGGTAAACCCCAACCGCATTTCTCACACTTGCGTTCGATATGCTGCTCGCACATATTGCGCCACAGGAGGTCATCGTCGGCCAACTGTTTCCAAGAGCGGCTCACTTGGGCGGCCCGACCCAGGCTAATTGCGTCGAGGTGACCCAACACCTTCAGCGAGACCTCCCGCGGAAAGAGCGAGAAGGGATCAATTCGGATAGCCGAGGCGAGCTCGGACGACAGAAGCGAGAGCTGACTGAAGCAGCACATGGTGAGTATGCCCTGAAGGATCAACGCCCTTCGTGAGTGGCTTGAAGAGGAGAAGAGCGACCAAACCGTGTTGACCGCCGTCTGATCAGCCAATGGCAGGCTTTCGATAGACTGTGCGTTTAACGCCATGAGGCAAATGTAAAGGTGCGATCGTGGTTAGCCGCTAATGTCTACGGAAACGCACTGATGACTCGGGGAGGGAAGACAACGGGGACGAGAGAGAGAAAATGTAACACTTCTTCTATAGCGCAGGACCTATAAGGAAGGCCGAAGCTTCAAACTGAGTGATTTGGTCTAGCATGGCCGTCTAGCTGCGAACGCCTGAAACATCCACACGAAGTGGAAGCTCCCGGCGCCTGCAGGACAAGATGACAAGCCCAGGAAGTCATAGGGCATCGTCAAGTTGTCCAGCCTGCGGAATTGTTCCGTCTCGATGTATCCGATCAATGACCGCCACTCGATGAGGGCACAGAAGAAACGGAGAGGCGGGGAGGGAAGAATGGGATGGGAGGAGGGATGAGGCGGATGTGGTGGGAGCTTACTTACCTTCTGAAGACGGGCGGTGGTACCTTCGTCGGCCATTCTCTGATGACGGACGCAGAGTTTGCGAGTTGCGGGCGGTACAAGCGGGGTGGCAGCGGCGACGCCGGCGGCATTCGCTTCTGATCTTTCCGCATTGAGGCTACTGCCGTGGGGTTCGGCATCTTCGTCCGATCCACGAAGCCCACCGCGATGAGATTCAGAGAGATTAATACCCTCGCTAGCCAGGGCTGGGGCAAGTGACGATGGACTGAGAGATTTTGTGTCGGCTCGGGTCAATGATCTGGCATTGCGTTGTGAGATTGAGATGATGGCGGGCGAAGCCCTCTCTCCAAATGGCACGTCATTGACGGGTACAACGTCAGGAGGTCCGCAGCGTCGGTTGGATCCGTCCGTGGTCGCGCTGAAGCTGGCGCGTTGGAGCGGATAGGAAGAGCTGCTTCTGGGTAGGATCGACCAGCCGTCTCCCGAACTAGCAGAATGGACCGAAGCTTGGGTATAGGGCGGTGGCAATGGCGAAGACGGTAACCGTCGGGTGGCGAGGTCGGATTGCGACGGCTGCTCGTGTTGGCCAACAGCCGTTTGTGTATTAAGATGGTCGATGCCCATGCGCGCATGAAGCATAGGGTCAGATTGAGTTGCGGCAGGTGGTGTGTTGACGCTAAGGGTGGCCATAGCTGATGTGGCGGGATAGTCCGCGTTGTTACTATGCTGGGAAGGGCTTAGTGCGGCTCTTCTATCCGACGGCTGCCGTGCAGCAGCAGCAGAGGACTGCGGGGAAGACCCGAATTGGCGTCGTTGTGATGATAAACTCGCTCCCACTGGCGGTTGCGAAGACAATGTCGAATCTGAGAGGAGTGAAACAGGTCTGTAGCTTCCTGGCGTAGGGACTGTGGCGGCGGTACCTATCGCACCCTCTTCCAGGGTCTGTCCAGAAGAGGAAGGGGTCGAATAATTCTTCAGCGGTGTTCTAATCGGGCAGCGCGAGTGATTGGAGGAATGGGACTGAAGATGCTGTTCGTGGCGCTGATGGGGTTCTTGTTGATGATGGTGGTCGTCTGGGAGGAAGTCAGGAATAGTGCTAGTGCCGATAGCCCTGTGTGGTCCCGTCATTGCAGGCGAAATTTCTTTGAGGCCAAGCCTGCGAAATGGACGCCGAGAGTGCCTAGCTGCGAGTTAGGGTGGCGTCGAACGGCGCATGGCAATGGCGAAGCAGCCAGGTATACAAAGCGAGCCTACGCTCTAGTGCTATGCGCAACGAACGTGCCGGGGCGATCGACAGCTTCACGGAGTTAAGTGCTGTTGTTCAAGTGATGAGAAGGAAGCGCAAATGTATGCCGCTGCGGCCAAGGCGGACTTGGAGGCAGAAGGAGAGGTATGGGTAGAGGCTGAGCGCAGGTTGAAATGCGCAGCAGATGATGAGACAATGGCCGTATGCGTCGTCTCCTTGACCGTCTAACTAGACCGAATGCGGTATTGAAGCTGGTCCGGAAGCTGATGTGCGGTGTAGGGGTAGGGTCGGTGGTGGGGCGAGGCAGGCAGGATGCGGGCAAATTTGAGCGCAGGACAGCCGTATTGCCTTGAGCGTCGGGATTGCGATGTAGGGTTGCTGTGATATGGCAAAGAAAACGGGTCAGCCGATGGTGAGGATTCAAGCCAACGATGAGGAGCGTAAGGTGTGATGGAAGGGTGGCGCGAGCGACGATGATAATCATTCGCACGGGGGCGCGCAGAGCAAGGCCCGATGGTGCCATCGGTCTGGCCAAACTCGAAATCTAATTCTCTCTGTTCGGTCACTTTCTCTGCGTCTGCAGAATTTCAGATGATCTATTTGCAATCCGCAGTCGTCCAGCCTCGGACCGCAGATGGGCACAACCTCGGTGGTTAAGCAGCCTGCTGCTTGCCGCTGTGGGTTTCCTGGCGGTGGGACACTCTGTGCTTCGACAGCCAACGCTCAGTGTCAGTGCAATGACGAATCTGCTAACCGAATTTTCGACATCCACCTCCCCCAATTTAAGCTTGCGCGCGCCAGGCACATGCGTAGATCACAAGACTAAAAGATAGCGCCAGCCAGTAGTGCTGTCTGCTGTCACCACGAGAAGGCGATATGAGCATACAAGTGCAACTGGCTGTACTTACATGTGGCGTCTGTTATGAGAAACCGGAATTCGGCGGTCACGCCATCCAGCCTAAGCTGGTGTACCACCAACTTACGCCGCACGTGTGACCCCCCAGGCGAAATCATCCCGATGGCTCCCCGGCGGGCATGTGTAGCATCACACGGCGTTCTGCCCCTGCTCACCTCGGTAAGGACAATCATGGGCTGGCTGGCTCCCTAACCAGTGTCCGAAAGAATTCCGGAAAAAGTCTCGGGAAAGGGGTTTGATAAGAACACGACAAAGATTGATCACCGCACGACATTACCCGATAGCGATCTTGCACGAGCGCTTTCACAACATTTGCTGGAGTCTGACATGAACACTGCCATTATGTTGTGTGACATTGTGCGATATCTACAGTTGCCTGGTGTTGATGATCACGATGCTACTTGAGAGTCAATTCAAGTGATATCTACTAGGGAGTGTCGATGAGCTGCCACTCAAAGTTATGATAAATACCATGTTTCCTGTCCCGGATGAAGTCGCATCGGGGTAAGACTTTGCATTAGCTATCGGGAATTGTCGTGTGTTGATCAATCTTTGTCGTATTTTTATCAACCCCCCTCGGGAACATAGAAGAAGAGTGCGCGATTTAACAGACGTTCGAGAAATAAAGATGGAACTCACACTGTGATTCATTCACAGTGTCTGGTTGGTCGGCTTGCGTGAACGTCCCAGAAGACGAGCACGTCGCCGGGCCACGGCATGGAAACGGCGCGTAGCTATGCATGCCCATATGCCCACGGGCGGGCCTTTCGAACTGGCGTATCGAGGAAGTCTGGGCAGCATCGAGCAGGCCGTTGTCGTGCCTGTGCTGCATTGCGACACACCTAGAAGAGGCAGCCCAGGTGTGCGCCCGACCCGATCGCGCGCGCCGCACGGCTTTCCTGGCCGCAGCGAAAGGCGGGCCGAAAACACGGCATCTTTAGCACTTTGTGCACCTTGACTGCCCCTGCCGCCGGCCGCTTGGGTTTTAGGTGTACACCGCTCTACGTTCCGACATCCAAAAGTGCTCTAAAGTCGATTGTGCTGAGGTGCTTGATAAAGACGGCTTTGCTAGCACTGTTGTATTCCTCAGTACAGTCTGCTAATGCACCTGCCATCTTCATATCTGAAGTCGTGCAAAAACCTCCCCTCCCCACTTGCGCATATGTAGAAAAGATGTGAGCGTATAGAAGAGCACAAGCGCCTCCAAAGCGCAACACGGAGAGACTGCATGACGCTACATTACGAAGCTTTCAGAGCTTGTGTGTTTACATGTGAAGTAGGATTCTGGTAAGCACTTCTCGGGTGTGGATGAGATCTTGCTGAAGCACCTGACTGAACAAAGCCGCTTGCGCAGCTTCCTTGATCTTCTCGTAGTCCTCCTCCGCCTCCTCCTCCTCCTCCTCCTCTTCGTCCTCTTCTTCTTCTTCTTCTTCCGCCTCTTCTTCTCCTTCCTCTTCCTCAGTCCCTGTCTGGCCACATCCGGCTTCGAACCGAGTTCGCTTTACCGCCTGTGTATTGGCGTCGAAAGGGGAGCATCCTTCGCTTTGAAGCGCTACAACCTCCACGTCGTTCGTACTTGCTTGTGTTCCGAGAGCCTTCGGGCCCAATTGCGAAGGCGGACTCAGACCCGGATCCGTGTCTTCCGAGTGCCTTCTGGCGTCGCCAAAAACAGAACTGCTATCGCTGAAGGTTCCTTGAGAGGTATCTTCGCGCGATTCCACCATCCGATTACTTGAGTACCGCCTACCTTCCACTTGACTCTGCTCAGAACCAGAATCGCTCCCAATGGCACCAGAACCTTCGTGTGATTCCACCACCTGATTACTTGAGTGCCGCCTACCTTCCACCCCAATCTGCTCAGACTCGGAGCCGCTCCCAATGGCACCTCCTCCAGCTTCGAAAGAGGAACGAGGTTCCGAGCCAAGGCTCAATTCGATCTTCCCAAAGAATTTTCGGGTATTTTCCCGCATCAAAGCATGCGTGAAGCATAGATAGCTTGTTACGATCGCCTGTACGGACGAACAAAGGTATCGCATGATACATCAATAGATGTACTAGCAAGGAACAGTCAAAGCAAGTTGAGATACTCACCTTAATGTTGAGGTTTGGCGCCTTTTCTTCGTCGTAGTGTACTTTCTTCACGACGGTATCTCCGGCAATGACCTGGGACAGTAGGTAGTCGAGACCACCTCCATTGTAATAAGGAAGGTCATTGGCCGTGATGGGCCCACGAAGGAGGTATGCATGAGAGTGGTAAATACTCAACTTGTGGTCGTCGAACCTGTATCGATGATAGGTTGGTTTTGTCATTAACGATCAGAGCAAAGAGGGATCTTGAACTTACAGCTTATGTTCGACTGATCTTAGCAGCAAGCCATTGCGCTGGTTGTGCAGGCTCAGATCCTCGGTTAGGAAGATCCGTGGGTCGAATCGCGAGAGACCGGCAAGGGATTTAGTGCAAACATCGTCGGGATTGAGCTCAAACTTATCCGGCTCCCTGCAAAACATAACGTCAAGCACCTCCTGGTAAAGATCTTCAGAGACCGACCTGGGAATGATGTGGGCAGCCTCCGTGCCCTCATCGGCCCCTGTGACGATACATTTTGTGCCACTTGACTCAAGCAAGCGTGACCGGAAGCCGTCCAGGCTTGCAGCTGTACCGACCCGCTTCTGATCGTTGGGGTATGTTTCGGTGCCCGCTTGCGCAGTTGTGCCGGCCGCCAGGTCACTCTCGGTTCCCTGTCGAGGCCGCTTCTTGCTTTTGCCGATGAAACGATTCCACAGAAATTGACCTTTGGAGTGCAGGAAGTGTGCGCGCCTGAAGCCTTTGGTGAGGCGATCCAGATAGCCCGCAGCTTTCAGCTGGGCACAGTCGACGATGATCGTTATCTCCGTTGCGGAGGTGTCTGCAAGGGACACGCTGTCTAGCTCGTTCTCAAATGCCTCTTTAGACATACCTAGTACCTCGAAGCCGACCAGCAGATCGAACTGCTTTTTGCAAGTATGCAGAGGGTCGAAAGGGCTCTCGCCGAAACATTTGCAAGAAGGGATGGTGACACCGATAAACTCGCAGGCATCAGCCAGCGTTTGTTCTAGAGGCATGCATTTCGCAGTTGCGTAAGGGATGATCCCTACCTTGCTGCGGTGGCGCTCCCATACTGGATCTAGTATCTGAGCCTCCGATATGTTTACAGTAATAAGATGTCGCTTGCTACCCCCGAAGTGTTGTAAACTTCGTATGTTGCTGAGACCGGTAAACTTGAAATAAACCTGAAGGATCTTCATACTGGCTGTATGCTGCGCTGACGGTGTGAGTGGTGCGTGCAGCGGAGTAAGGGTAACGGCCGAAGAAGACACAGCGGGCAACGTGGACGTTGACGAAGACGGGGAAAGGGATGGGGATAGTGGTGAAGGTGTGTGAAACGCTGCTTGGGAATGAGCAAGAGGACCAAAGTCCTCAGGCCCGGGATGGGCATCGTTTGCGGTGTAGGCAGCATACATTGTGGCTGGGTCCTCAGGCCCGAGATGGCCATCGTTTGCGGTGTAGGCAGCATACATCGTGATTAAGAAAGGCGGCAGATGAGATGACTAGGAACAAATAACGTCAGTGCATGTATACCTGGCATTAGGGAGGTTTCGAGTTACCGGTCACCTCACCCAGTGTCACGGCCGATAAGCGAATATATGAGAGCGCGCGCCCCAAATATTCGGCAATGTTACAGCCACACCCACTTCCGTTATCCCCGGGCGGTGATATATGAACCTAGATTTTCCCTAGGTATACCCATCGCCCGATGCAGACAACCGCGTGATCTAACATGTTTACAGACTCGCCGCAGTCAGCATTTAGCTTGTTTCTGTTACGGTTGTTCACCGGCACTCAGGTACTTGACCGGGCACCGTAGTATAAACAACATAGCACCTGGCCCATGCCTGGTCTGCCCCTATCTCGGCCATATCCTAACCCCATAACCCAGCACACTTGGACACATATATATCCGCCCTGACCCATGATCCCCCCTTTGGGAGGTTGTCAAATGTATTTAGTCTATTGCTACCCAATAGGAGAAGTACCTTGTTACAGGGCTGGCATCTCAGGAGACGCCTGCCTGTTACGGTCACCGACCCAATTTGTGGGTTTGTCACCTGCACCCCAAGACTACCACACCCTATCTGGCCTGTGCCCAGTCAACCCCGTCCTTGCCTGCTTGACACTTGTAAATATATACCCACCCTAGCCCACGACCTCCCTCCCGGAGGTCATCGAATGTATTTAGTCTATTGCTACTCAATAGGAGAAGTACCTGACCCTAACCACCTCATCGCCATCGTACGGCCTCTCGTAGTGGTGCACCACCAAATACCCCAGCCTCTATCCCAGCACCGGTCACACCGGTGCTTTACCCAGTGCCAGAGGTTATCAGACCCTGGGGCGTAACACTGCCGTGCGACATTAGGTGGTCGCTTGAGCGACCACCAGAAGATGGCTCTTCCAAGCGACGCAGCTTACAGTGGTCGCTTAGGAGCTGGGCCTGGATGCGTCCTCTCCGGCGACCTGCAAAGACAGGGCCTTATGAAGTGGTGCTTCATGAGGGTCGCCAGAAGACACCCACCACAGGAGGCTGAGCACTCCCAGCCCTATAAGGGAGTGCTATGCTCACGCTCGATGAGGCTTCTCCTCATCGAGTCTAGTCAATACATACCCTGTGTTACGGGTTTGGGGAACCTTGGGGCGGTATAGCTCAAGGGGCAGCCGCCATGGCGCTGCCGTGGCCTTCATATAAAAGTACAGGTGCATAAACAGTTCCCACCAGCGGACATGGTGCTAGTGGGTGTACCCACTGTTCGGGTGGAAGAGAGACTATGTATATAGGCAGCGCTTTTGAGACTGGAGGAGGACTGGTTCCTCATCCAGTCTAGTTAAACTAAAACATATCTCTACCTCTCGGTATAGTTCGTAGGGTCCTACGAACTATACTCCGGTACGCTGAGTACTGATAGGCGGGTGCACAACACGCGCGCCTAGTTACGCTGACACCAGTCACCCCAGCGCTGTAGCGCCTCTCGCTACAGCGATATCAATTGTCGTTGCACTACAGGGTAAAGGGTCGCCACCCGTAGTGCGTCACTCTCTGTCGTCACCGCCATTGAGTCCCTGAATGGGCGACTCACACGGTGGTCCTAGGGCTCACATCGCCCTACGGAATAACCACCGTTACACCCTGTAGTCTAGTCAGTCGACAGTACGCATTAGCGTGCACAAGCACAATCCTTGCCACACTCTGAAGTGTTGTTAGGATATGCTGCGGCCAACCCGGCCGAAAGGAGCATAATTGTGTGTCTTCCAAAGTGACGACCGCACCTAACATTTGGCACGGTGCTGTTACGCCCCAGGGTCTGGCAACCTCCGGTGGCTGGTGGATTCGCCGGGTGCGGGAGAATCACCGGAGGCTGGAGCGTGCCGATGGTGGTACCGCTACGAGTGGTCAATCAATGACAGCTTTGGCAATGGTCAAGGTCGTATACTTCTCCTACTGTTGTGCAATAGACTAAATACATTCGACGCCCTGGGGGCGAGGGTGAGCGGGGAGCGGGGGCGCTTAAATAGGGCACTGCCCGGTGGACAGCCCCCATGTCATAGGACATGGTGGGGACCCCAGAGGCCCCACTAGTGGGAGTAGAGCACTAGGGGAATGAGGCTATGGGCGGCAGAGCACTGATATTGGTGGAAACGACCGGAAAGAGAGTTCTGTCAGCGGTCGCGCGCCTGATCCCAAGCACTGGTCGATATGATAATGATATCGACTGAGTGGTCGTGATTTGACTGGGTTGCAGTCGATCGACTCAACAAGCAAGGATTGAGCGAGGCTCCAATCGACGTGGCTCTGAGATCGACTGACCGCCG